>JAFFST010049829.1:233721-261758 GCA_022414735.1 Noturus placidus
GGTCCTTTAAAAAAAAAAAAAAAAAAAAAAAGGCAGCAGACCGATTTATTTGTAATGTGATCACTTCCTTAATTCTATTTCAATGTCAGAGCGAGTCATAAAAAAAGATTATACGTCTCTTTTGGTCCATAGTAAGCTCAATGGCTTGTATACCACCGCAGCAGCCGTCTTTTCCACATCCTCTAAAGGTGCATTATAAGCTTTCACTCTGGATGAAAGCTAGACTTCTGTCACAGATGTGTTTTTCATATCTTTGTGCTCACTGTTCTGTGAATATTCCTTCAACCATGGAAACACATGAAAAACATCTTACAGTCACAGATATAAGTCCTGTAACACCATAATCTTAATGACCAAATGACTAATTCGTTTTTAATTCATGTTGCAAATAGCTATGAAAGAAATACAAAAATCTACTACTGGTGCCTGTCATGATATAACAACTGATCAGATCAGTCGTTACCTTTAGTAGAACCTTTCCAGAAATATCCCAAAATCCACACAAACAAAAGTCTTCGCTAAGATTAGTGACATACAGGCTAAGCTGATGTTTGTTATAGGATTATATCACAGGTCTGTCTAAGTTATAACTCCAAAAAGACTCCAAGCTTCCTTATTTTGTAAAAGGGTGTTCGTGAGTGCACTCACATACATTAATAGGTGATAATACGCTGTCATAAAACAAATAGGCTTAAACACTATCAGAGAGTTTGTTTTTTTCTGTTTTATGGAAGAGCTGCTCTATGATTTGATTTATGATGCCCAGAATGTGTTCACGTATGATAACATGCAGCTGTTTGTAAAGTTGACAGATATTTCTCTAGAAGAGATCCAACTAGTTTAACGATGCCGTTCACCCCAAGTTAATACCAGAATTTTCCCATCTCCATTCATTTTTCACTCCACAGGACCGCCTGATGACACAATCTGCCTTTAAAAAAATAAACCGAAGAAGACGTACTCGGACAACTATATACGAAATTGCATTCAGACAACAGTCCTGACCGATAAGATTCAAAAGGGCACGAAGTCTTGTCTTTATGCTCCATTCTTCCAGTCGGTTTAATCTTTCACTCAGTTAATGGTCATTTTCTATAGATTAACTGCTCTCGATAGGCCCAATATAACTAAATTTATCACCTCATCTTTCTGATAAGTTTTGGATAAAGACGGGGGAGATAAGTTAAGTGAATAAGTTCTGTGCAAGGAGTTGAGGAATTTCGAACGAGGCTCCTCCCTCATCATAGAGCAGAACAAATCAGCATTCTGTAGAGATGGACATTCTTTAAAGAATCAGTGGTGTAGACATTGTCCTGGTTGAGCTTTAGCAGAAATTGTTAAGCAGGGATGAAGTTTTCTCAGAGTCCGGTATCCAAATCCCTTCTGGACATGGATGTAGCTAATTATTGTGAAGGTCTGGACCCTACCTATAGCATGCTGAGCTTTGAGAATGCTGATATGCTGTTCAGCGGGGGTGAGTAACACGACTGAGATGTCTGACGTGACAGCTGCTGACTCTCTATAAACTCTTCTGCGTAAATATATTTTCACTTCACTGGAACTGACCTTCTTATGAGATGTTTCTGGAGGTCGTTTGGTCTTAGAATGATGAAATACTGATTGAGGTTTTGTTGAATAAATACAAAAGCAGAGGTGAGAGATTTCTTAGTTATGTGAGGCATCATGACAGGGTTTATCCGTCACTCATCAGGACTGATAAGACACTGAGAAATGTAATGACTGTCCTCCATCAAAAAGCAAATTATTAGCCAGCAACAATGGATGTCTAACAACCTGGCTTAAATTTCAACAAAAGTACGGATTCCACTGAACCATGGTGAAGTTGAGTCTCAAAATCCCTAAACAAACAAACAACAAAAAAAGAGCTCCTTAATATAATATCATTGGGATAGATTTAATAAACAAATACACAAAGATGATCCAATTCTTTGAACAAGTCTAACTGTACAATTAGAGTTTTAGGTCGTAGAAGTGGTTTATCTAAAACACTTGTTCTTCATTAACCAGACGCTGGCTTAAGATTGAGTGATGACCAAGATAGGCCAGTTTTTTTATCTTTACTGTTCTGTACAGGGAATCCACTTGCTAAGATAGAAGCCATAAAATAACCCGAATGGAAAACTGCAAATTTAAAGCCATAAGCACATTTTATCAAGCACATACAAGTCGTCTTATCTCCATACTGATTGAGTTGTTCATGTAAGAAGGCGTTTGGGCTGCAGAAACCATCATCACATTGTTTTTCTCAAAATAAAGTAGTTCCTATTCAATTAAACACAAGTTTCCTCACAGTAAATATGGATATTAACATAATACTTAGCACAACAGTCAATAAGTAAGAAATAAAACACTTGTTGGCGTGCTGTTGTGGGAAAACAATCGGCCATGGTGTAGTGTACTGTCAGAGGTGCTGTTCGTTCCATCCATCCATCCATCCATCCATTTTCAGTACCGCTTATTCTACACAGGGTCGTGGGGGAACTATCCCAGGGATCTCGGGGCATGAGATGAGGGACACTCTGGACGGGGTGCCAACCCATCACAGTGCACAATCACACACACATTGCACACACACTACGGACAATTTGAAATGCCAACCAGCCTTCTGAGGTAGGGTTCTGCCAAACGGACACTCTTTAGGGTGGAAGATTTATACACTTGGACAAAAGGTTCCATCCCAAAGGGTTCTTTGTGGTTTCCCTATGCGAGAACCCTTAACAACAAAAGGTTTCCTTAAAAGAAAGGGTTCCAAATACAACCCCTTTTGAAATCTTGAGCTATCCAAAGAACTTCTGTGGAACCCTTTTTAAAAGTGTAGCGCCTGATTTAATTTGAGTTTTTTTTTTTTTGTTTTTTTTTTCTTGGAGAAATCATTTCCCCGTTGTGTTTTTTCTTTGCTCCACTTTAGATGCATTTTTTTTCTCTTAAAATTAAGAGCATAAAACATGTGCTGAAGTCTATTAGCCTGCGTCTCAGAAGCTGACAGGGCAAAATTGCTTCTCTACGACAATGGGTCCACTACTTCTTCTTCATTTTTTCTTCCTTTTTTTTCTTTCTCAGACGAGGAAGGATCAGGTTGGGAATAGGTAGAAAGCCCGATGCGAAAGAGCGCATTAAAATTCAATGATGAGATGACGATCTCCATCGAATACGTGTCTGTGAGATAAAACACGAAGGCTAAATCCTAATTAAGTCTGCTCTGCATTAAAGGGAGATTTCAATCAGCTCGGGGCGAATAAAAGACTCCAGTCCCCTTGCTGCAGTTCTTTCGTTGATATGTTATGATTTTGGATGCACAAAAGAAATGATTGATTCTCTTCCTCTCTGAAGGTGAACATAGGGATGCTGATCTCTATTTCACAAGAGGGTCGAGCACGCTCTCTTTGTTCACTTATGCAGAAACTTCTTTATTGAAATCCTCTGCCTCCTCATTAACAGTGCTGATTGCGAGATAGCAGGCCAGGCCATGGTGTTATAAATGTAATGTATCTCAATAGATATTTGCTTTGTGGGTCATGCTAACCTCATGCAAGTCTTCTTTAGCTACTGGACTTCTGGTTTTGACCGGCGTCCTTGCTTGGTATGGATATTAGACTGGTAACATGTTCTTGCAAGTGATTTCATAAGATTTTTATCTTGTGCAAAACACCCGTGCTGCGTTTTTAACCCCGAGCGTGATCAATCTGAGAGATCGATAGATGTGCCCGAGTAATGATGTGATGGTTTGCTGTGTGATCTGTAGAAAGCATGCCAACAGAGCCCAGCATCAGCCATGGGGATAATGGCGTGATCTCCAACTGTGCCATCTGCGGGGACAAGGCCACAGGCAAGCACTACGGTGCGTCTAGCTGTGACGGCTGCAAGGGATTTTTCCGCAGGAGCATCAGGAAGAGCCACGTCTACTCGTGCAGGTAGCCGACGCCCCTCACCCCCTCACCCCTCACTTCTGTTTGAATTCAAGACATCCATGTACCCAAGATGTGAATTTTTTCACTCTCTTTCTCAGGTTCAGTCGCCAGTGCGTCATTGACAAAGACAAGAGGAATCAATGCCGCTTCTGCAGGCTTCACAAATGCTTTCGAGCAGGAATGAAGAAAGAAGGTAAACACACGTACGAACGTATTTCTAGCACAGTGCTATCGAATTCTTGTATCGGATCGGTCTAAAATTGTTGATTCGTTTTCTATAACAGCAGTTCTGACGGTAGATCCGCAGTATCTGCAGATCACAATTCAGGACTTACAGGCCTGTTGCATTTTATTCCTTAAACACGTTTATGAAAAGCGAGGAAAAAGGAAATGCTTAGCAATGAAATAAGGTACACCATAAAAACATGCACTGGATACACAAGGAATGTGCAGTTTATTGGATGTATAACCTTGGCTGGAGATTTTATGGCAGGCGATCATGTGTTCTCTAGCTCACTTTCCGTGCGTGCACGTGTTATTCAGGGCGGTGATCGGTTAAAGTTTTACCACACTATTGCTCGGACAGGTTTTTATTTTTTTTCTCGCTCCTTGTCTTCCAAAATTAAAAGCATCAAAATACACCATTAAGGTTACTAAGTTACAATACTCTGTACTGCTTTTTATGCTCTCTATTGTTGATTACATTCATCCTAAATATCAAATCTAAGTCAGCATTTATCAGCTTTTATTTATAGGGCGGCTGTGGCTCAGTCGGTAGAGCGGGTTGTCCACTAATCCACTAATCGTGGGGTTGGCGGTTCGAATCCCGGCCCGGGTGATCCCATGCCGAAGTGTCCTTGGGCAAGACACTGAACCCTAAGTTGCCCCCAATGGCAAGCTAGCACCTTGCATGCAGCTCTGCTACCATTGGTGTGTGAGTGTGCTCTCATTTGTAAGTCGCTTGTAAATGTAAAAATGATATTTCTGTAAAGCTGCTTTGAGACAATGTCCATTGTAAAAAGCGCTATACAAATTGATTAATTTATTTATTTAATTTAATCTCTCTTAACAATTCAATTAGATTTTATTTTATTTGTATAGTGCTTTTAACAACGGTCATTGACTCAAAGCAATGTTACAGAAACATATAAACACAGGATACAGATTTTAAGCGTGTGAATTTATCCCTATTGAGCGAGCCGGTGGTGACGGTGGTGAGGAAAAACTCCCTGAGATGATATGAGGAAGAAACCTTGAGAGGAACCGGACTCAGACGGGAACCCGTCCTCATCTGGGTCACAACGGGTAGTGGGAGAGTACAAGAAAGTTCATTATGGTTTTAATATGAAGTCTGTTTGTTGAACTCGTCCACTGTTCAACAAGTTCACACCCCCTGTTGATGTGCCTAGTTAATAAATTTAGAACAGGGAG
The DNA here is from genome assembly GCA_022414735.1 of Noturus placidus. Classification (NCBI taxonomy): domain Eukaryota; kingdom Metazoa; phylum Chordata; class Actinopteri; order Siluriformes; family Ictaluridae; genus Noturus; species Noturus placidus. The sequence continues at coordinate 239,082 of JAFFST010049829.1, forward strand.
TAATGCTGATGGTTTGATCTTTAGCTCGGCTTACACGTTAATGTTACCAGCCTAACACTTTTGTTTGATTGTTTTCCTGTAACTGCTCATTTCAAAAGGTCGTACATGAATTTGAGTAGGATTACAATTTTTATGTTTCCGTCCCAGATTCTTATCTCAAGAACGAGTGGTTGAATGTTTGTAGGATTGCGGATGAACCGATTTTCGAATCGATCCCAAACAAGGTCACAAGATCAAGGTCAAGGTCACAGCAAGGTCAAATGTATGTAATAGTGTTTCTTCAATAGCTTCCTGTTCCTATTGAGTATATTTTAAGGGTATTTCAGCCATACAAATTAGTGGTACCAAGAACTACAAGACTCGGTGGTGGTGGTGTTGATGCTGTTGGCGTCGAGGATTACTTGTTTATTAATTTTTATCTATTTATTACAGTTTACATTACATTTAGCATTGTGGAACATCGGCAAAACATCACTTACGTTATAGCAGCTGTAAAAATTGCTCCTGATTTGCAACTGCACTAATTTTACGGAAACTAATCGACACACTTTGACCGATCAGAATCCAGATCTCAATAGTGCTCTTGTAAAACTCGCTGTTAATGTCTTGTTGGTTTCACCATTTTCGAGGAAAGTGTGGACAGACTTTTGCACTCGACTGTAATTTCTAAAAGCTAATCATGAACCTCGTGCCCTTTAAATAATTAGTCTCACGATGTCATTTCATCGTGAATACACTTTTATGAGTCTCAAAGGTGTGCAAGTCCGGCGAGAAATCAGACAAACACCATCATCTTAGGTAATCAGTAATCTTTTCGAATTGTTATTAGCGTTCTAATCAGCTGCGCGGTTTTATTTTTATTTTTATGTGCGTTATTTAGCTGTGCAGAATGAACGGGATCGTATCAGCTCCAGGAGAAGCACACCGGACTCGCATGACCTTCCACCTATCACTGTGCTGGCGCAGGCAGAGACCCTTTCACAACAGGTTGGCTGCTGATTGTACACACATACCCACTTTGTATTCCATCTGCATTAACGTAGCGTCTCACACTAGTGAAATTAACCTCATGATAATTGCAGCCTCGATATCTTAAGTTTATTCAAAAGACGCTCAATGTGACATTCTTCATAGACGACGATCGTCCTTAACAAAGCTGATTAAAGACGGAATATACAGAAGAGAGACCGATATGAATATCTCATTAGAGTAACTCTGAAGAACGTTTCTGATATGCTTGGTTAATGATGATGATGAGAGGCTGCGTGTGTAATTTGCATTAGTCGCTGCTTAAGCATCGGTTAATGTCATCAACATTTCCAATCATCTGCATGACTACTTGTGTGAGTTTAGTTTGCAAAGCAACGGGTTGTGTAATAATAAACGGTTCTGGAGGATGTGCTAACTTCGCCCCATCTCCGTGTAGATTGGCGTTACCAGTCCGACCGGCTCCGTGGATATCTCCGAGAAGAAATCAGCCACCGTCGGGGACGTGTGCGAGTCTATGAAGCAACAGCTGCTTGTTCTGGTAGAGTGGGCTAAATACATCCCGGCCTTCGGCGAATTGCCTCTTGACGACCAGGTAATGGCTATTCGAAAGCCAAACTGCCTGCGCTAATTGTGGAGGCACTTGGCTTAAATTGCAGACCCTTTCGCTGGAGCTCAATATTTGCTATTCACATGACTGACTCAATTTATCCCTCCATTCAGCCTTGCTCTTTGGTTCTCCTGTTTTGTGCAGGATTTCTGATCTTCTCTTCCATGTCCTTTTGTTATTGTATTGATTGCGTATGCTTATAGTAGGCTTCTGATGCTTTTTAAATGAGCTAAATGTTCAGGCCGTTCTCCCTCTGTTCCGGTTTTGCAGGTCAGTTTATTACGAGCGCACGCAGGAGAACATCTTCTACTCGGAGTGGCCAAGCGGTCAATGCCATACAAAGACGTCTTGCTGCTCGGTAGCTATCGATCAGAATTTACATCAACTCATAAATGCACGTGTACATGCAGGAAGGTCTCAATTGTAAATTAGTACAAATGTTGTTTTCTCCTTTTTTTCTAGGTAATGGCTGTGTCATTCACCGAAATTGCCCTGAGGCGGAGATCAGCCGAGTTGCTAACCGCGTCCTCGACGAATTGGTCTCACCCTTCCAAGACATACAGATTGATGACAATGAATATGCAGCTCTGAAAGCCATTGTTTTTTTTGACCCTGGTACAGTCTCATATGCTTAAAGTTATAAAAACACCATTACATTAAAAATGGCCTTTAAAAAATAGCCTTAGTAGAACACTTCAGGGTTTTTAACCTAGAGAGAGAGAGAGAGAGAGAGAGAGAGAGAGAGAGAGAGAGAGAGTGAGAGAGAGAGCGAGAGAGTGAGAAGAGAGAGGTTACACAGACAAGAACTTAAATACAATTTTCCTGTATTGAGAAAAGAACTGAATATCTCTTTACTCCAACCTTAATTATAATGGATGTCTAAGAGCAGTTGTTGACCATCAGTAAACACAAAACTACAGCCATAACACTCTAACTATAATGGAGTAAGGATGAGGCAGACGAGAGAAAAGTTTTATCCATGTTTCCTGACTCAGGAGCAGTTTGTGAGAAGGTACATTGAGCCATCAGGTCCACACAATAGTGCTCATAACATCTGTATCACTGATCATTAACCAGGTGGTTTTAATGATATGGCTGATCAGTAGACGTGAGACTGGAATTAAATAGATGGTGTTCTCTTTACCACATAAAAATACAGACATAGTGTATAGAGATTTTCAGGCTGAAAAACTTCGAAGTGTATCTTTCTAACCCAATTGAATGACTCCTGTTTGTGTATGACTTTCAGATGCCAAAAGCCTCAGAGATCCCTCGAAGATTAAAAGCATGAGGTGCCAGGTTCAGACGAGTCTTGAAGACTACATTAATGACCGTCAGTACGACTCTCGTGGGCGCTTTGGCGAGCTACTGCTACTTCTCCCTACCCTGCAGAGCATCACCTGGCAGACGATCGAGCAACTCCAGTTCATCAAACTCTTTGGCCTGGCCAAGATCGACAACCTGCTGCAAGAGATGCTGCTAGGAGGTGACATGAGAGAAAGCACTGAATTTGGAGATTCATTTAGGTTTAACAGTTAAAAAACCTTCACCTTTAGATAAAAGGGCTCTTTAATGGCAAAGCCGGAGATAAAGCTGTAGTTTACCAATATGGGAAAGTCTACAGGATGGAGGGCTTTTCTGCTTCTTGGAAACATGCCAAGATGAATTTATTTGTCTAATATAATTTGTTCTGGAATTATAAGGTGTTTTTTTTAACACTACATTGGGGACAAAAAATTTCAGAACCCCTATCCTATAGAGCTACAATTTTATAAAAACAGATTATAGATGACATGATCAGGACCCAGAGGAGGATATATTATTAATGATAAGTTAATGATATCAGACCCATCTTTGGCCCCAAAGAAAAAGAAATAACCCCTTTAGGATTTAAGATGTCATTCATAATCAATACCGAAATCTGTATGTCAATGGTCTCACAGGTCTGACCACAGAACAGCCTTACTTGCACCACCATGGCCATCCCCAGCTCGCCCAGGATCCAATCACGGGCCAAACGTTAGTCATCAGCTCCATTTCAGGCCCTCTGCATGCACAGCAAATAGGTGAGATCATCATTTATAGACATATGACTAGTTGAATATTATTGATAAAGTGCCACTGTTGACCCACATGCATGTTCGAATATATATATATATATATATATATATATATATATATATATATGGTAAAGGTATATTAAAGGTCATGCTGTTTTGTGGCTTGTCTTCCCAGCTTCTCCAGACACTCCAATCCCATCTCCTCCTCAGGTTCAGAATCAGGAGATCTATAAGGCCTCCTCTAGTCCTACACTCTTAATGCCGACACAGCCCATCTCCAACAGACCCTCTCCTGAGCCACCACTCTGAGGAATAAAATGGTGTCCTTGCATCATTAATAATTGTATTTGAGTAGCGCTGTATCCTGGTGTGTGTTTGTAAATGTGTAAATAGTTTGAGATGGTTAAAAAAAAATAAAACATATCAGTGTAATTTTAAAAATCTTTGAGACCATTGATGTTACAGTGCTGTGAAAAAGTATCCTGATTTCTAAGATAAAACAAAGGCAACATGAGTAAATACCAAAAGCGGTTTTTAAATTATTATGTTATTTATTGAAGCAAAAAAAAGTTATCCACTACCAGCTGGGCCGATGTGAAAATGTATTTGTCCAGTTGTCCAGCGTTCATAATGGAGTTCAGCTGGACTAGATGCAACCAGGCCTGAACACTGAAAACCCTATCACTTAAATAGAACTTTTTTTAACAGCATGAAGTTGGTTAAAATGCTTTACCCAGTAACACAATATGCCAATAAATTCCAGAAATTATGGAGGTGATTGAAATATTTCAAGCTGGGAAGCCATCTCAAAAGGCTCTGGGAGTCCGAAGAACCTCAATGACAGCCATTATCTCCAAATGGAAAAGCCCACCACAGTAGTGAACCTTCCCAGAAGTGGCCAACCTTCCAAGATTCCACCAAGAACACAGCAATGACTCATGGAAAAAAAGTGGAACTGTTTGGAAGACAGGAGTCCCGTTAAATCTATTGTAAACCAAATACCGAATTTCACAAAAGAACGTCATAGCTACAGTCAAGTGTGGTGGTGGAGTGTGATGGTGTGGGGATGCTTTGCTGCTTCAGTTCCTGGAAGACTTGCAGTAATTGAGGGAAACGTGAATTCTGCTCTCTACCAGAAAATCCTAAAGCAGAATGGATTATGCAGCAAGACAATGATCCAAAGAATAGGAGTAAGTCCACCTATGAATGGCTCAAAAAAAAAAGCAAAATTAAAGTTTTGGAGTGGCCTAGTCAAAGTCCTGACTTTAACCAATTGAGATGCTGTGGCAGACCTTATACAGGCAGTTCATGCTCAAACGGAAACCCTTCAGTGCGGGCCGGAATTCCAGCAGAGTGCTGTGAAAGACTGATCTCCAGTTATCAAAAGCCTTTGACTGCAGTCTTTGACTATACGCAAATACTGAACAAATCAGGATGGGGCCCAAATTCCTTTTCACAGCACTGTATGTAGCATGAGCTGACTCACAAAAATGTCCTATTACATGTAATATTAATAATACTAATAATTACAGACGCAGATACGTGTCTGAAATCATGAAATGATGGAAATATGATTAGAAATTTTTTAATTGAAAGTAGAATAGCTTAAGGACATACAAGTTATTTAACTTCAAGCCTGTAACCTTTGTCATTTCAAGCTATAGTATGTTGGTGTATTTATGATTGTTTGATTAATAAACCAAACATTTCAATGGCTGCCTAACAATGCTTATTTGATATGTTTAAGAAATAAGTGTATACAATAAATGAGGCATAATGTGCATGCTATAAACTTTGCCAAAATATTATCAGACTGGTAATAATGCTGAGGGAAAGTAGTTGGCCCTAATATGATATAATCATCTGGATTTTGCAGGTTTTAGTTTTGGTTGAAAAAAAAAAGGACAAATGTTTTTACAGTCAATCTGGCAACCTAGACCAAATAGTAGCACGCGACAGGTCTGTACTCGGCTTTGGCGCGTGCACTTTTGTTGTTTGTTTTATTCATTAGCTGAAAGCTAATTAACGTCATGAAGAAATTTTATGGACAAACACGAACTGAACCACATTTCAGCGTCTATAACTTGTTTATTTACGTTTGTCTGTCGGTATTCTATTAAATATCGTCGAATACATACGTTTTTTTTTCTTTCTTTTTCCAAATTGAAATATCCAAATTGTTAGCTAACGCTACTTGGTGTACATCCGGGCCCTAATTGCTGTCCGCCATCTTGAGTAACGACCCGAAAGTTCTGAGGTGTTTCCAGGTGCGTTTGTATACTGTATTCAAATATAAAACACAGCAAAAATATTCATGATATGACTTCATTTTAAAAGTGCTTCTGGTAATAAGTCGATAAATTGGCATTATAGGGTTTCATACGGCAATTATATAATTGTTAGATGAAATCATAACGAGATTTCGAGAACGTTCTGACCTTCAGTGTGACAAAGAAAACACCCCCCCAACATTATCATAATAAAGGAAATGTGTTGTATAGTATATAGTTTTTTTTTTTTTTTACATAATAATGCTTGTTTTTAAAAAACAGGCAACATTATTTTGTTGTGTGCGTTACATTAACAATGAAAAATAATATGATATTGATTGATAATCCATCCATCCATCTTCAACCGCTTACTCCTTTTCAGGGTCACGGGGAACCTGGAGCCTATCCCAGGGTACACCTTGGACAGAGTGCCAGTCCATCACAGGGCACAATCACATACACACTCACACACACACATTCATACACTACGGACACTTTAGACACGCCAATCAGCCTACCATGCATGTGTTTGGACTGGGGGAGGAAACCGGAGTACCCGGAGGAAACCCCCGACACACGGGGAGAACATGCAAACTCCGCACACACATGGCCCCGGCGGGGCCTGGACCCTGGAGGTGTGAGGCGAACGTGCTAACCACTAAGCCACCGTGTGCCCCTTGATTGATAATATAATTGTTATTATCAATTATTTTTTTTTTATAATAATACTATTAATAATAACAACAACAAACAAAACAGTAGAAACTCCCATAGAATTTGTAATGGTTCTAATGGAGACTGTAATGGCCCCTGTGGATCTCTACTGTTAATTTGTTGCCTTCTATACATTACCATAAAGGACCTACATTCTCAATATGTCCTACTACATAATGGCAACCATTTGGTAATGGTTTTAATAGTCAACAGCTGAAGGTTTGTAATGGTATTTGCTGTGGGAACCATTAGAATTTCTCTGTTTTTTCCCCAGCGGGGATTATATTACACATATACCGATTTCTTAGCCACTTCATTAGCTGCACGTCCTTGTTAATGATTTTTTTTTTCTAAATAAAGCATACAAATAAGAACATTCATATCATCCACTCTGCGTATAAAAGCATGCTGCTGTTGTCAAGAGTCGGCGCAGTTCGAGTGTTTGAGAAACGGCTGATCTTGTGGGACTTTCACGCGTAATTATACAATCTCTGGACTTTTACAGAAAGTGATGTGGAGGGGAAATGAGTCTAATTAGCATGTGGAGGAAAACGCTTTGATAACGAGAGAGGAGAAGACCGATGGCCGAAGGAGATCTCTGAACAAGTGAAACGGTACAGGTTAACGCTCAGGCAGTTGACGAATTGATGCGAAGAACTAACAGAGGTTTAGTAAAGTGTTGGGCCACCACGAGCCTCCAGAACAGCTTCAGTGCACCTTCTTATTCATTGAGTCTCTGGAACTGTCCTGGAGCAACGAACAGTGTTTTTCAAAAAGATTGGTCTTGGTAATTGTGCTTTTTCTCCAAAATCTCTTATATGTAGTTGTTCAACTGGTTGAGATCTGCTGACTGTGCCATTCATGTAATTTTCATCCTCATCAGTGAACCATCTGGAGTCATCCTGGAAGAGACCACACCCATCTGGATACTAAGGTGATCACACAGAATAACTTTTTATTTGCTTACACTGACCTTTCCCTCTACGGGGAAAATGCGACCCAAACCTTAACAGCAAAAAAAAAAATTACTTTAAAAAAAAATATGTGTATTTATTTATTTTATTTTTTATAAATGTCCTTCACAGTATAACAGAGTCAGCCATTTTTCCTTTAATTTGTCACCTGCCTGTATATACATACATCCAAATAACCTGCTTATTTATGTCTGTATCCCTGCTGAAAAGAAAAAAACAGCTTAGACATGCATGAAATTCATGCTGGTCTAAGCTGTTTTTTTTTTTTCCCAGCAGGGATATAAACATAAATAAGTATGGATATGCAGTTTTTGGGGAGGGGTGCGATGGTGAGGTTAGGAGCTAGACTGTAGGATTAAGAGAGCAGATGAGGTTTGGTCTACTGTGAAAATCAGGATTTGCATGTATATAAAGAGGAATACAACAAAAATGCATTGTGATTTTATTTGCATTTAACGCTTACAAAATTCTAAGTTAAATCCTTAAATTCAGTCGACAAAGTCCTGATTCCTCACTCTTATACATACTTACACACCCTTCCTATTCGTTTCTTTGTAGTTACTGAATAATTCAGTATAGCTACTGGATAATATGCTTTAAGATGTGAAGCAGGGATTGAGGGTTAATGGCAAAACGAGGAAATAGAAGGGCTCCATGTTATTACAGTATTTACACTATACAGAACCGTTTGGGTTTGCTGTAGATTTGACAGAACTGTGGTTTAAATGAGTTTCTCATAAGATCCAAAAGCAGAATGTTTAGGTTTAAACGTTTAGGTGTAAATGTTTAGGTGTAAATGTATTTAATCTAGTACCTCATATTCACATATACCCACTGATTATCCCCTGTTTAAGGAGAAAATTTAGTTTCAACACTAATAATACTGTAGTTTACTGTAAACTGGCCACTATTTACATCTTGAAGTCTTCTTTTCTCCTTTCACTATTAAATTGCAATGATAGAAACCAAATAACAATATTAGTCCTCACCATTCACAAGATGGTGATTCAGCCCTAAAGATAGTGTGATGTTTGTGCTTTTTCCCTCTGTAATGACACGTAATCTTATCATGTACATTAAGATGTGGTTTCAGATGCTATGTGTGACCGATAAACATGACATACAAAGCAAGACCTATGCAAAGTAAGCAAAATGAAACTATTTCCACCAAGCACAATATTACAGTGTGCTTTTCTTCACTATTTTCTTTTTCTTCAGTATTACTTTTATTTAATATAAGTTTTCTTTAACAGAGAAAAAGAGTTCAAATGTAACATACAGTAGAAAAATAGTACAGTATATCATATATAATATGTTTCACAGCAATGTCCAACGTGCGTCTTATGTTTACATGCATGATTTACTTGTGTCTCGTCAGTCAACATGACGTGGCTTCAAATACGTTTCTGGATCAAGTTCTTCGTTCTGTCGTTTCACTATCAGATTACAGTACATCAGATAGATCAGTATACACTGATGTATGTCATGGCAGCAGGATTTACTGTATAATCTTGCTTGAACTAGAGTTCCAGTTGCTACTACTAGTTAAAATGACCTCGTTGAAAGAATTATATAAGACTCTTAAGACTGTAAGAAAGAGATGCCACAAAGACACCATCGCTATAGGAAGACATGTCTGTCGTTTGATGGAAGCATCGGGTTCCTTATAAATAAATAAAAAAGGCTTATTTTAAGCTATAGTCTGTTTCAGGTTTTGACAGGACATTTTTTTTTCTTCTTTTCATTACCAGTGGAATAACCAAGACCGTATCATAAACAGGCCAGATCTGGACTGGCATCAGCTCAGCGTTTATGGGAAGCTGTATTTAACTTTGGTGTGTGCCGTTTGTTTTTCGACCGAAAAACAAATCTTGTATCACCAAATATGAAAGTGATGCAGTCAGCAACACCGTAGCTATTACTGTGTAGCAGAGCTGCTAGGAAGACAGAGCGGGGGTAAAATAAACACAGCAAACCCCACCAATCACTCCATAATGGAGTAGCGGCTTGCGTGGGGTTAAACTGCGAACCTCGACATGGGAGAGAGCTGAGCATCCAGTGCTTTTTTTAATGAAGAGCTGCCCAGTACACCGTGGCTGCTATTGGTACACAAAACGTAGTCTTAGTATTCGAGGCACACATCTCATTTCAAGCATGCAGCTTCATGTGACGATGTGGTATTAAGCTTCGATAAGCTGTCTATGAGCAAACTGGAGCAGGTATAAGCATATCCCTTCTTTTTCCCCTTTTTGTACCGACTTGACTCTCTCCGTGCCTTGACTTTCTTCACTGTGACTGTAATCCATATGATCTATAGGGTGAATTTTGTTTTATCATCCAGCAGAAGGATTAGACATCAAGACTGAGGAGATGGTGTTTATTTGATCGACTATTTAAATAGCCTTTTCATGTCCAAATTCGAGAAGCAGAATTTGGACTTTGATTTTGACTTGGAGGATGCTTTGATGATTTCTCTTCGAGCAAAAGATTTGATTCGGATTTTTCTTTATATCAAAGCTTGTTTTGTTGTTTTCCACTGTAGATATATTAAATGCTCATTTTTGTTGTTGTTTTGTTTGTTTTTTATGTCTATTGTGTTTAGCTCTTGTTGTGCTCCTCTGCTGCCTGTTGGTGTCACTAGAGGCCCATAGTGACTTGATGATTTGGATTATTCTCTTTGTTGGTTGAGAATTTGAACCATTGGTCTTCATAAATCTGCCTTGATCTTTTATTATGCAAAAGCTGTTTTTATAACATTTCAGGAAGTTTATAAATGATCTTTCAATTTATATATATATATATATATATATATATATATATATATATATGTGTGTATTTTATTTGATACAGTTAAAAAATATTTTAGATTTGGAATTAAGGTTAACATTGTTGCATAGAACCCACGTTTTAGCCAGAAGATTAGGTTCATTCTCAGGACCTTCACACACAAGCTACTAGTAGTGAAAGCAGAGTTTAAAATTAATAGCGTCTGTCTGGCTGAAGTCCATCTTGCCATTCAGTGTGAGATTAAGGGTAAAGATTATGCCCCATCATTTTTCTCATACACATTTATGCACTTATTGCCCCACTAGATCAACAGAAATTTCTCTTGGCGAGCTGGAGCGGCATTCACAACCTGTTCATTTATTTTTATTATTTTTTTTTTTTTTTACGATGCCTACCCTTTTTCCACCTGGGGCATGTCTTTCCTGATTAAACGGCTGCAGCTTTTGGAAAAGAAGTATAAGAACCGTTTAAGGGTAGAGCCTGGAATCTTGTGTTCTTGCTCCAGAGTGGTCTTTGGTCTTGTTTTATACATGCCAGGCTCTGAAAAAAGAAGCAGGGCAGACACGGGAGAGAATGCAATCGGCCTTCGTCGACACCACGCATTCTTGCATTGTCCAGACAGATGTGGGAGAAAGCACTTGTAAAAACATATTCAATTCAAATCAAATTGGTGTAGCCAGGAGTAATCTTTTTCTATTAGATGTGTCACTGTTTGAAATTCTTCCCTAATATCCTTTACAACTCCCAGTATAAGATTAGCACTTTCTGTGCTGCTGTAGTTTCAGTGCCTTGCTGAATTATTCACTGAGGCATGACCTCCAGTTATCAGGTTAGAAAGACCTTGATTATAACAGGAAGTCAAGTGTAGAAAATCACTCTCGGCTAAAAGAAGCGTTTCAGAGATTTAAATGATGTACAAAATGTACACATCAATAATAATATGAATTTTTATTACATGGTCACAGTAGCAAAAGAGCTCTTGCACAAGTTGCCATGTCAAGAATTTGAATCGGGTATATTTGGAATTAAAGGTGAATTATTTGCAGTTGCCACCGCTGAGTCTTGTCATGTTAATAAGAGCGGTGCTAAAAAGCTGCAGAAGCCAGGTCGTTTATTCTAATAATTAGCTTTCGGTCATATTCTGTAGCGTTCAATGATGGAGGCCGTTTGTTGGCGATAGTTTCACGTGCTTAAATATTGCTCTCCTGCATGCTTTTTGTCCTGTGCAGTTAGAGTAAATGGATTTAAGCCCATTAGCTTCTGCCATGCTGGAATAATAGATGTCTCATTACGGCCACTAATAAATAACATTTTCGGAGGACATCTCAATTATTAGTAGTCTATGTGGAATAATACTTCTCTCATTATCTTCCTGGTAAACAAGGCCAGAGGAAGGACATGTTCCTAGGACCAGGGTGTGGATCCTGTCTTCTTTGTTGGGATGCTTGATCATAAAGCTACCTACTTTTACAACATTTACTAGATTTATGATGTCTTGATTGGATATGTTTATGGCTTCTATATGAACAGCTTTTTATAGTTTGTCCATTTAATGTGAACCATTTATTAAGATCTGGCACGGGATATTAGAGGTGTGTCAGTACATCGATTCTGAGCCGATACAGTCATCCTAAAGGTTACGATGCGTTTAAACGGTTTCAGTCTGTATATACGTCGGTGAGTATTGTAAAATGAAGTTGAAAACTAATAGTAATCATGTGGAAATACTTCAAATATTAAATAATTGTATTAATAATAATAATATTATTATTATACACAAACTTGGACCACATTGGAGCAAAGCCTACACTCTTAGAAAAAGAGTTCTTCCTAGTTTCCAAACTGGAACAGTTTTAGGACGCTGAGAACTCTAAATATATACAAAGAACCCAGGAAGAAGCGTTTTTCTAATGGTTTAAGATTTACATTGCTACAGAATTTTCATAAACATCAAAGGTCTGCTCTTCTAAGTTTCATTAAGCATGCTCATGTAATAGGAGTCGGTGATTTAGGAAAGATAATAAATATTGTGTTCGGGGGAAAAAAAGGACATTATCATGGTATACTAATTAATTTTGGTGGAGTTTTGCTAGCAAAATGCCAAGAACAGTCCAGGGAGGTTTTTAAATTTAACCTTTATTTAAAAAAATAATTATTTAACAAGGCAATAAGGCGAAATACAACATTTAGTACAAAAATAGGTTGAATCAGTTACTGGTTAGAGTAAGAATGAAGTTATGAAATTCCTGACACCTGATGATGCTAATGATATGACGCTAACGATCCTGATGATACTAATGATCATAACAGTGGATCATAACCCTGAAACAAACAAACAGATGCCGAGTGCTACATTTAAATGAGCAGCGACACTAATATACCATTCAGATGCATGTTGAATTTTGCTGTCTTAAGAATGTCTGTGTGCCGGAGAATACAAGGCGACTTTTAACTGTGTTTGTGTATTCAGCGTGGCGTATGGTGGGGCATGTCTCTGGGACAGATAGTCTCTCGTTGCTTGAGTGCTGCAGTGTGTGTGCTCAGGAGGTAAATAACCCACCTGGCAGTGGGAGATTGGAGGCCCAGCACGGCTCCCTGATAAAGTCAAAGCCTGCTGTAACTTTCCCCCACTGCATTTATTTTCGCCCCATATTTCAGCGCGGTGGAGATGTAACAGCTTAATTTGCCACCAATCATATTTCTGCTCACCTACAGGATAATGAGGTGATATTGGTTATTTTAGACTTGGCTGCATGGATGCCTGTGGTAATTTGAGGCAGTGGTGTGGCGGGACGAGGGGGCTGCAATATGACCCGGCCTTGGCTCACGTCTCAAATCAGCAAATAAATAGGAACCAAACAGTATGTCCTGTGGCGCTACCAGTCATGTGATTTCGGGAGGGAATCAGTGTCCAACATTTCACAGAGATGTTTTTTCAGGCAGCGCGAGCACTTTTAAAGAAAGCTTTCTGGCCACAAAATTTGACTAATGTATTTGATAGAGAGAGAGAGAGAGAGAGAGAGAGAGAGTCCAAACCGACAATTCATCTAGGCACATTCCTGGTGATATCCCAGCACATTCTTTGTGTGTTTCGGGCCACCTCTGCAGGAAGCTTTGTTGGCTGCATGATTTTTTTTCCCCTCTCCCCCCTTTTCTTTTCCCAGACACGCGTTCCTCTGGCTGAGCTGTAAATTGAAAACACTGGCACTGTTCCTCTCTCATTGCACAGAACTTCAGAAATGGACTTCATTCGTTCGCATGAACTTCCCCTCACCCCTCACGTGCGAGACACTCATCATCCGGCGTGGGCCTCCGACTGAAGGCCGCTCCATCATGACAATAGCAGAAAGAGCCCCACCGAATGACACCGGCACCCTTCTACGCTCCCAGATCTGATTAGGTGCCTCCATACAATCTAGCCCAACACAATGCGCTTTCATTACGCCACGGATGCTGTCATCTCTCGTTTTCTCAATTTGTTTTTTTTCCAGTCTTCTTCTTCTTTTTTTTTTTTAACAAGTGTTCATCTCCAAACTCTGATCAGCAGCCACACTTTCATCAGTCTAATGCATCCGTCTGCCCCGAGCTCGCACTGATGCGGCCTTCTCCTTAATCTCATTTCCTTAACCTCCTCCAATATTGCCTCCTCTGCATCATAAAGATCTAGAGCAATTCTTTTCCATATAGTAAATCACCGACTCGTACTTATGTTGATGCCACAGAGGGGACCTCCTGTGAGTGACATCACTAGACCTGTCTCCCGACAACACGACATGTTATTTACCTGGCCCACTAGAAACGCATAAATATGCAAACATCACCCTGTTTTGATTAAAAAGAGTCTGTAAGAATACATACATTTTTATTTAAATACAGAGTACTATATTCACATACTTACAATGAGAGTGCTGTTAATATTCAGAAGCCTTCGTAACACTTGTGAATAAAATTTGCGGCTGTGGCTCAGTCGGTAGAGCGGGTTGTCCACTAATCCACTAATCGTAGGGTTGGTGGTTCGAATCCCGGCCCGGGTGATCCCATGCTGAATTGTCCTTGGGCAAGACACTGAACCCTAAGTTGCCTCCGATGGCAAGCTAGCACCATGCATGGCAGTCTGAGATGAGATGGCTGTAAAGAATGATTATTTAAGATACTATAGACTTCCTGTCAGCTCAGATCAGTCTGGTCATTCTCCTCTGATCTCTCTCATCAACCATGTGTTTCAGCCTGCAGACCCTCCACTCACAGGATGTTTTTTGGTTTTTGCACCATTCTGAGTAAACACGAGATGTGATGCCTAGGAAATTCCCAGGAAACGGCAGTTTATTCAATACTCAAACCAGCCCATCTTGCACCAACATCCATATCACGGTTACAGTCAACGAGATCACACTTTTTCCCAATTCTGATGTTGACGTGAACATTAACTGAAGCTCTTGGCCTGTACCTGCATATTGATTTTATGATGCTGCCACGTGTTTGATGAAATTGATGAGTGAGTGTATGGCGTAAAGAGCAATGTAAACATACACAATGTCTGTAAACACCATCAGAAGGTGATGTACTCAATACACACTGTAGAGAGATGCCCAAACAAACACCCTTGCTCAAATAAAGATGGATCGATCGATGGATAGAAAGTTTAATCACTTTATTAATCCCAGAGGGGATTTCAGACATTACAGAAGCTGCAGCAAAAGAATAGTGTTTGCAAGTAAGAAATAATAAAGTAATAATAAAGTATATTCAGTACGATTATAAATAGTAGAGTAGTAGTAGTCCTCTAAATTAATGTAAGTGAGAGTGCACGTAGTAATAACTTGAAATATTGAATACATTCCCCATTTTTAAAGCTAGACTTACACTTTCACTGCTGTTCGTCCACTTTCTAGTTTATCACTACATTTTTAAATACTTAGTGATGCACTTGGCACTTCTAGAAATTGTTAGTCCACAAATCATGCAGTTCAGTTCTCTGGATTGTATTTGACACCTTTTCAGAAATATGTGAACTAATAGACTGATACAAGAGCGCGTCTTTTCATTCCTGGCCAAACTATCTACGTAAACAGTTCAGCCTACACCATTACAGAAGCCAATGAAGCTTCGCTTCCTTGTAGTGGACTTACTCTGAAATTAAATTTCATTAACTCTGGGGGGGGGAAATGAGCACACTGGAGATGGATCCAAACTGATTTTAGGTCTTGGCATTTCACCTCAGTCAAGTTGACCCAAATGTCCTCTGAGGCGAGCGGTAACGTTACGGCGAGCCTCCGTCAAAGACACCTCAGCACCATCCGAGGTCCTCGGAGCGCACCTCACTTCTCCCAGGTCATCATAGGGCGGCTGTGGCTCAGTCGGTAGAGCGGGTTGTCCACTAATCCACCAACCGTGGGGTTGGTGGTTCGAATCCCGGCCCGGGTGATCCCATGCCGAAGTGTCCTTGGGCAAGACACTGAACCCTGAGTTGCCCCCGATGGCAAGCTAGCACCTTGCATGCAGCTCTGCTACCATTGGTGTGTGAATGTGCTCTCATTAGTAAGTAAAATGATATTTCTGTAAAGCTGCTTTGAGACAATGTACCATTGTAAAAAGCGCTATATACATTATTATTATTATCATGTACAATAACATTTACAAAGTTCGTTTGGCCATGTGACCACATGGCCCACATTCATGACCTTTATACGAATGTGCTGTGTCTGCCTTGGGCTAACAGCCAACTGCATTGCTCTGCTGTGTACTCAGAGAGTCCCTTGGCAATCGCCACTTCCTCCCACCACGAGCTGGACTCTAATGCTAAAACACATTAGACGAGCTCAGCACCAAGTCATTTGGCTAGTCTGTGTTTTCATATTCACACTAAGGGTTTTTTTTTGTCAACCCGTAACCTGTGTTTGGTTTAAAATGATCAATTTTATGTAAATTTTATTCAACGTGGACCAATAATTAATATAATTTTTTAAATGAAACAATTATATATAATATAATTATAATTAATACATGAACCTGATGGTTTAGCTCTGCTTTTCTATTTGCTATTTTTAAAAATGATATTCATATTACATGTTTTATTCTATCTTTGTATTTTTACTATTGTTTTTTGTGTGTGTGAAATACGAGGCACAAAGTTGTAATTGCTCTCACACTCCGTCTCTAATTAATTTACATTAAGACCGGCTTTGAGAAGATAGAACCTAAGCATAAGATCACCTTTCTGCATATTAGCCAGCTAACATAAAAACATGCTGAAAATATCCTGCGTAAACTATGGCTTGTCTGAGTGGGGTATCAAAATAGTAAGGATTAAATCCGTAGATTTTACTGCATGACAAATCTAACTTCATTAAGGAGCTTTGGCCCGGAGGGAGCATGTTAAGAAACGTTTGCAAAACAGTGCGTCATAGAGTTCATGTTTGACAGAACAGCAATTTAAATAACACAAACAGTTCGAAGGAAAAGCGGGTCGAAAGGGTAATGCAGGTTCACATAATCTGCATAGTCGCTCTGGCAGTAAAATTGCCGCTTGTTGGCTGAGCACGTGGAGCTTTAAATTATGGTCAGAACGCATGCAATCGTAAGACTCCACCTTTACAGGGGCCCCCGAGTCATAGTGTTCATCAGAGCACGCTGTCCAATGGGATTACCGTAAAGCCTCCTCACCCCTGATCAGAAATTCACATCTCCACATACTAGATAGCTCTCTTCACTCTGTCCTTCCGATGACCAGTTTTCCGTCACTGCGGCGGGACGAGAAGGGGAAAACGTTTTTACATTTTACACTCCCAAATTTTGCTGTCCGTCACATAATCAGAGGATGAACGCCTGGTAATTCTTTCTGTCAGAAAATGGAAATGGTGAGAGCACTTTGGAGCGGGGTGGCTGCAAGATTCGTGGTCCAAAAGAGAGCAGAGCATGTGTGAGAGAGAAAATCACGAGAAAAGATACGTGAAGATGCGTAGAGGAAGAAATAAACGCATTTCCCATGAACGTGACGAAGGCTCTGCCAAACCTTTTCACCTTGAGTGATCAGACGTCCCTCACTTCCGACCTTTGAAAAGGCGTTTGATTTCACGTTTGATTTCACGTTTGATTTCGTCACAGGTCTTGTCCACACAACAAAGTCTCAGGGTTGCACACGTGTGCAAATTAATAGTGATTAATGAAAACAGTCGACTCATGATGCTAAGACTCGGTGAGGTTTTTAAAACACTGTGCATTAAAGAACATGATTTAGTTTTCAAAGCTGTCCGTTAATATTTCATAAGCAGTCATGATTAGCATTTACATTATTTAATTTAACACTATTGAGTTTTGTTCCAGTGTTAACCAGGTAACAAGCAAATACATTCGTTTCCATCCATGGTTAAAAATGACTTGTTAAATGAGCATAAATTACACCACGGCTTGTTACTAAAAATTTGATAACTTTTTGATAACAAATCAAATTAATCACAGAGAGCTATTGAATTTCAAATCGGAGTTCAGACTGGTTAATGTTGACTTAGTTTTAGTCAGGGAGGGACAGAATAAACCGAGGTCCATTATTTATTTAATTAGAATAGCCGAAGTCCATTATTTAATTAGTGTAAATTGCTTTGTTAACATGATTGAGGGTCCATTAAAGGTGACGTTTTGCACTGTTAACTAATGCTGTTGATAATGTTAATTAATTGTTACCTTTAAGGTGTTTCAGTCTGTGTCAGTATTAAATAGTCAGCTCTTCTGTCATGCACACACTGTTTGTGTGTGTTGCTTGTTTTGTAATAGACAGCTGTTTTTGGGCATCTGTAGAGAGGTATTTTGTGTTTGCTTCTGTGTGTGTGTTTTGTAGTGATGGGGTATGTGGAAAGCGTTTGTGAAGGGGGGATTCAGTGTGTGGAGGCACACGTCTCTGAGCCTGCAGTGTGTGAAGGGTAGGGGGAATTAATCACCGTGTGGGGTGTGTGTGGGGAGGGAACGCCTGGCAGGAGGTCACCAAACGGCTCCCGACCATCACCGTGGGTCACGCGTCTCGGGGGCCACGGCTGTGTACACACACACACCCCACACACTCCACACACCCCACCATCTTATCCCCCTTCTGCTTTAGTGGTCCAAGTGGAGGCTAGCTCAACCTTACACTCACACACGTACACACACACATACACACACACACACACACACACACACACTTGCTCACACTCAACACACCCAGTGAATAGGGCGGTTGAGAGGACCGAAACACTGGTAAATATATTTCTGAATGTCTTGTCGTCATTTGTCAGTCGAGTTCCGACCATCACTGCATGAATCATATCATACGTATCAGTCTCATTGTCTCAA
Organism: Noturus placidus; assembly: GCA_022414735.1. NCBI lineage: Eukaryota > Metazoa > Chordata > Actinopteri > Siluriformes > Ictaluridae > Noturus > Noturus placidus. The sequence goes on from JAFFST010049829.1 coordinate 257,809, forward strand.
ATCTCATCGCCATTGTCGGTTCATTTTGCGGTTCGAGCGAATCTTTTCATTTGCACCTCATCCTTCCATCCCGGGCTAACCGAAACTCAGTGGCGTGACATGACACGGGAGTGCTGGCTGGTAATTCCACGCACTTGTAATTCTGCGCCGTTCCTGATGAGGGTTGTCTTGTTCTAGCACACTATTCAGCTCTCGAGGGGGGGCACGGGGCTGTTGTAATATACAGGAGTCGGAGCACGCTTCAAAGAGACGCCCCGTTATTCCCCTCGGCTTAATCCCGCCGCGTTAATTCTCTCTCTCTCTTTTTTATACGTGTGAGCGTGTCATACGGGCTGACGTTTTAAGGTGTGCAAATTTACGCAAGGCTTTTTTTTTTTTATATATCAGCCAAGGAGATCCATCATCTTTAATCACGCGCAGGGCAGGATTGCTTCATCACGCACGCCTATTGGTCAGACAGGACAGGACTTGCATTTGCATGATGGGGAAAGTGATGCGCAAGACAAAATGCAGTCCAGTGATCATTAAGGGGTGCAATTTGCAGTCGGGGGCTCCGTTGGTGTGATGACGTGCATTTTAGGGCGGTGGTGGGTTTAAATCTGCAACATAGGGGTTTTTACCGAGGCTTCTGCATAGTAATAAACCTGGCTCACAACGGCTATAACAAACACATGGCTGATTATATGCACATTCTCACTGCTCTCTGTGCTTCCATTTGATGTACCACTGATTAATATGTTGAATTATGGATTTACACTGAGAAGAGGGATGATCATGACCGATAATGCAGATTTATATATATATATATATAGTGTGTTTATCAGGCATTGTATTCTCAAAAAGGAATATTTGAAAATCATTATTCAGAACAATGCATATGTATTTCCCTTTATATTCTTTTTGGCCGCCTTCTTTAAATTTTTTTTTTTTTTAATGCATTTATTAAGAAAGAAGATTTTTTTTCAATGATGTACATATGTGATTGTACTGATGTATAGGCTCCCACATCAAATTGTTATGAAATATATGTGCAAATATCATTCTCTTTCACTCCTCTCAGAGGGGAAAAAACACATCTGGATTTGTTTTTTGCGCGAACCGAAAATTCAAGAAGCGTCTTTGTTTAGCAATACCGAGGGACATTTGCAAACCAGCTGAGTGAAAACAGATGGCATGAAAATATACAAAATAACTTTATTATCAGACAGGAATGTCAAATATTGGCTCTTAATTAGGTTTCATATAAATGAGATAGAAGTATAGAAAAGCAAAGTGCATGTAAAATAAATACATGTGTAAAAGCTGTTAAAGAAAGTGTGTCTTTAGCATCAAGACGTGTGAGATGGCAGTGCTTTAAAGCAGGTCGTTCTTATTTTTTTTTTAAATATGTTTTTTAATTTTTTTTGTTAATTTTGAGCCTGATACAAATATAAATATATATTTTTTAACTTTAGGGGAAAAAAATATTTTTATCAAAACAATACCAGGATTTCTGTGACTTTGATGCCCAGCTGCATGCAGGAATATGAGATGCAAAGGTAAAAAGGAAAGAAAACTGGTGTCTTCCCTCTCTCTCTCTCTCTCTCTCTCTCTCTCTCTCTCTCTCTCTCTCTCTCTGGATGACATGTGGCTAATGAAAACAGGGTGTGGGTTTCCTTTAGCGTCTTTCATACGCTTTAATAAAAGGTGCAGCCAACATTTTGGTCGTTCCCCCCACCATTCCCTCTTTTAATGCATGTGTGTGTGTGTGTGTGAATATGGAAATTCAAAACACCTAACTACAGGGGCTTAAGTGTAATCATGGAGTCAGGGTGGAGCGACACATTTGCACTCGTCTGCTAGTTTTTTGCAATAATCCTTTGATTATTCCTAAAATATTACTACACCCATTCATCCCAAGACTGCTTCCATATGACACGGGTGTATACATTTACACTTGTGTTTGGCTTTCATGGTCTTTGAGAATGAATACGAACCGCTCATAAACATGCTTCATGTGGAGCGGACGGTCTGGTTCGATCTCCGTTTGATCCCCGCAGAACGAATCTCTCTCGAAGCTTTCGTACTCAGGCTTGTTTCTGTTTTGTTTCTTTTTTTCATCTGCATGTCATGTCTGCGCCTGGAGGGATGTATTACTTAACATGCAGGCCATTTGCATGTTTCCTTGTATGTTTTGAATTTGTAATGCTGTTAGTTTGCATTTTCCCACTGCCAGTGGGTGGCAGTGTTTGCCTAAGCATTCTTTCAGGATGTTTGGGGAAGTGGGGTGATGGAAGGGGGAGGAGTGAGAAGAGACTTATTGTTGAACAGTTATATTAAGATGGGAAATTGTAAACAATGCATTCTTTTATGCACGTTTATAAAATATTAAAGAGTACGAGACAAGTCTGATGCGCTTCGTGAACTATTTGCATTATCATGAAGTGCAGTTATGATTTAAGACCGTAAATATTCATTGTGATAAGTGCGTTTAAAATTGAATTTCTTTCACTTTTTGCTATGCAGGAATGTTCAGAAATGTGAGAATTTGAAAAAAACCCCATGGCTGTTTTATAAAAAAAAACAAACACAATAAAACACAAATCTTCTTATTGTATTGCATGATTAGGAAATATTAGGATGTCACAGAATAATTTAAATACCCCAAATGAACCAAGCATCTTTTTTTTCCCAGTCAGATCCATCTATCTATTTATTTATTTATTTGCTTGCTTGCTTGCTTCATCTCTGACCCCTAACTTTGATGTTTAATGTTCTTAATATCCAGATTAAATTTTCTTTAATCTGGTCTGGAACATGTAAAAGTATTTTTCACAATTACAAAAGTGTCCTGATTCCAGTTTAAAGCTCTGAATAATAAAAAAAAAAAAAAAAACAAAGAGGAAAAAAAAGTTTTACATGATCAACATGCAATTAGAAAGTGAAAAGCAATAAAGGTGGCATTCTGTGGTCATCTTGGCTAATGAAAGAGGGAGATTATGGAGAGGAGGCTTTAAAGATGGATTAACAGGCCGCATGCTGAGACAAAACATCTGAGGGTTTCTTTAAAAAAAAACAACAACAGCAATAACAAAAAAAAAATCCCAAGCTAAATGAACACACACATTTTATGACAGCTTCATTTACATAATGGCAAAAAGACTGGTGTTAAATAGTTGTAGGATGAACACAGCCTCGTCTTTTGAAGGAACCGAGGTCTCTGTGCGCTTTTTATATATGTAACCTTTTGGGTTGTGTTTGAACTGAAAACAGCTGAGACAGAGTTGGTCACAGAGGATGCTGAACACACACACACACACACACACACACACACACACACACACACACACAGATCATTGTGCCATACATGACTGAGTTAAGGGTTTAGCCTTTATCTTTTACTTTCTGGTTGGTTTCTGTATCTATTGGCCAGTTTGTGTGACATCCACTCTTTTTTAAAAAAAATGAATGCTTTTCATACAGTTTAATTTTAGTTTGAAGCAGTGAATAATAATAATAATAATACGCTTGCTTTTTATTGTGAGTCAGTTTTCCATTTTGGGCGTGTTGGAGCAGCAGCAGCGTTTTGGTCACCTCAGCTTGAGCGACATGCCGGTTAGGCCAGGCAGCTGCTTTTTTTTTTTTAAATCCCACTGATAAGAGCCGCCCTGACGCTGAACATTGCAAATTGGAAGTGAAGATTGTCTTCTCTTTAGACTTTATCTTAAAGCAGTAAAACAAGAAGCTGTGACTACAACTGCAGCTATTGATTTTGCCATTTCAGCAAATTAAGAACAAGACAGCAAAGCCATTAAACCATCCAGTAATTGCCATAGGTAGTTTTTGGTGATGCAGAGGTTGACATTTAAATCGGACCCTCACCCCCGCCCCGGTCAAAGCCAGCACCTGACTGTCAGCCATCCCTTGATTTATTCAGACAGATTGGGGGGGGGGGGGGGGGGGGGGGGGCC
>JAFFST010049829.1:274362-285656 GCA_022414735.1 Noturus placidus
TATATATATATACACACACATACACATATATATTTATTAGGACTTATTCAACTTGCATAACAACACATCATATATAGTGGTATATATATATATATATACACACACACACACACAGTGTGTATATATGTATGTGTGTGTGTATATAGTGTATATATACCACTATATATGATGTGTTGTTATGCAAGTTGAATAAAATAAAATGTAAAGTGTTCTGCTATTCTTAAGATATAATGTTTATAATGCATTTATAAATTGTTGAATGAGAATGTATTATAAGTAGTGTTTATAACATATTATATAATTTCTATTATATAAATTGTACTTCAAATTTTAGAAAAAAACTATTATAAATGTCTCTGGGATTAATTCATTTATAAGAGAAAAATTCTAGCTATCATAATGCACCATACAAAATACAGCTGGATTTCTTTGGTAATTGGTGATGTAACATGGTTAACAATTCATAATGCATAATAAAGATAGCTATAAAGAATGTGTAACTTCATAGGCTAATATGGATGCACCAAATCATTGGATAATCATTGCTGCGATGTCAGGTAACGTTTGGGATGGTACAGCCAGCTGAAAGTTTCCACCTTAAGGCCACAAGTAAATGCCAACATTATGGACAGTCAAATTAAGGCTGTTCTTTATAAAAAAAATTAAGTCACCTACAAATTACTTCAGACCTTCATTGTTATTTAACCTAAAACCTTATTCTGGTTTCTCTCTAGACTATTTGTTGATGTAGCAATGCAACATGTATATCTTTACAAACACAAACAATTCTAAACAAAATCCAAAATTAAGTGGAAAGAAATGTATTTTTTTTAAATATTTTTTTTCTTATACCACAGAAATTAGCTTCATCATTAATTCTGTACATGAATAATATTGTTTGAAGATAAAATTCTTAATTTTGTAAATTTCATGAATAATGTTTTATCCTTTTTCCCCCTCCAACTGGTATTTCACATGGACATTGGCAAACCCACTTATATGGCATGTGATTTTATGCAATTTTTTCCCCCAATAATTTATGCATGAAAGTATAAATTAGTCTCAATCAGTTTTATTAGTTATAATGCAGTTTTTCAACTTTCAACACTGTTAAATTTTTATAATCCTATTATAAAATGTAATAAGATTTTCATATATAATCATGACTCTATATATCATTTATTTATTTATTTACTGTTCTGTGCAAAAGGCACATGCAAAGAAATGCTGTAGAACAAAGATGCCTTCAAAAATAATGAAATTATATGTTTCTCCATGTAAAAAAATACTATAAAGAGCAGTAAAAAGTAATAAATGAAACAGGCAATATTTGGTGTGACAACCAAAAAAAGTAGTCACAGGTAGAATTAGTGCAGTTTTATAAGGAAATGAGCTGTAAGTTTAGCTGAGCATCTTGCAGAACCATCGCCGGTTCTTCTCTAGACTTTGACTGTCATACTCGCTTATTATTTTTGCAGCAAAACCCAACAGCCATCATTATGCTTCTTGTCTGAAAAGTATCTATCATCACTGAATACTCTGCTTTACTGACATACAAACATTTTTCTGTAACATTTCATTGTATGCTGAAAACAAATGTTTAGGAATCTAAGATGTTTTTGTACTGACTCGATAATGTAGAATTCATAAACTAAAAACAATCTTTAACACCGTTTGTACTTAAAGAAAATAGGGTGCCTACGACTTTTGCACTGTACGGTATATACCAAATAAACTATGTTTGCTTTATAGATGCTTTATTAAGGCGCTTTATTTATTGGTTTAGTTTTCCAATGGAATAAATTTTACGAATTTAGCTGATAATTGAACGTTATTTTGCGTGCTGTAGATCAGAATGTACATATTTTTAAGCAGGTTTAAAACTTTCTACATAGACTCAAAGGCCTATAAATAATATTTATTACAGTGTCATTTCTGAAGAAAGAAATTATACCCGGGGAAAAAAAAATATTGTAGCCTCTGACACTAACAGTGTTATTTTTGATGAAAATAAGTTGGACGTATGCAGCTTTGGCCTGACAGGAATGTTCTGTCGCCTCTGGAACGATTCTCATTCACATATAAACACGCTGCAGCTCGATGAAACAAGATTCACTCTCAAAGTGAGACATACTTGATAGCCATAAAGGTTTTTTTTTTTTTTCCCCCTCACGAATGTGCGAAGATCAAAAGCATTCTGCATTTCTTTCCAGACTTGTATCCTGGAGCTGTGGAGCATGAATCGAGAACAGATTGTGTTGCTATTACAAGGTATTGCTTTAATTTTAGTGTTTGAGGAAGGAAGGGCACAAAATGAAAACCTCACACATCTTCTGTGAAAAAGCTTGTTTTCTATCGCAGCCTGTAATGTAGGCTACCACCTGCTCCTTATTTGCTTAGAAATCAGCCCTGTATGAAAACGAAAAAGCAATTTTCCTTCATTCATAATCCTCGGTAATAGTTCAAGCATTATTTTTAATCTTTAGATGCGGTGTTTTATTTATTTAATTATTTATTTTAATCCATGCTGGAGCGTCTAACTCTACAACAAGGTCAAAAATCTTAGCGGATAATGCTTAGGCTTTGTTTTATATAAAATTACACAATTAATATCGAAGAATTAATCATATACTTTTGAGAGTTGTCAGATTTGATTCTAATGAGGATTATTCATAGTTCCCTGACCTACTTTTTCGTACATGTAGATTTATGCTATGTTTGTTTAGCAAGCTCCTACTATTATATCCAGATTTCAGTGAATTTCAGATTTTTTTTTTGCATAATATATACACTTTTATTCTTAGTTTTTTTTAAAAATGTATTTTATTCCAGAGTGCTGTCGAATTCATTCTGATTGGCCAGAAGGTCTTGATTCGTTTTCTATAACAGCAGCTTTGCCAACAGCGTAGGCGCAAATCAGAGGTTTACATTAACGAGCTCGCTGCACTCCGCTTGTATGGCGGACGCTACACAAAAACCAAGGCTAACAATAAACCGATTAAAAACGTGTAATCATCGATAAGGTGTTTGTTTAATTTAACATTTACCGTATGGAAGGAATCTCCAGTGTCAGCACTTTGTTACAGTCAGCTGTTATAACATACGCAATATCAGAACGAACTTGTCTGAGACGTTCCTCAACATTAAGCGTAACTATAAATGGATGACAAGTCTCTGAGACTTGTTCCTTAATAAAAAAGATGGTAGCGTTGGTGAGTTGCTGTAGTGTAAGAGGAATAAAACATCGGCTTTTATTGGAAACTTCAGCGTGATGAGAGTAACTCTCTGTTCTCATCACATCACCCTGTAGTTGATTATTTTCCTGCAGCAGCATGACTTTGTGTTTTATTCCTTAATTAGTTTGTATGGAAAGATAGAATTCATATATCTCTTGCAATTCTACACATTTAGGAGGTTTGATGCGCAGGCGATGTGTAGATGTTGATGTATATTTTTTTCTTCAATTTTTCAGTGAAGTAGAGGCAGTGCTCCTGCGGGCAGTGTGTTGGTCTCATCAGAGACAAGGTTGAACGCCTCTGCACAGCTGACAGGTAGGAGAAACAGCCATCACACTCGCATCTCGACAAGCGCAGAGCCGTCCTGCAGCACAGCGTGTCCCGTTTTAGCTTTACCATGACTAGATGATAATTTCACACCTTACTTTTTCCATATTTACCATCGCCCAAGAGAACATATATTTTATTGATGCCGAGTCCTTTCACAAACTGGATCGCACTTTTCCATTTTTCTCCCCTCGCACGTCAAAACAGTCTCTGATTTATAATTGGTGAGATTTATGACGTATCTGAGAACTAAGCATATATGAAAACTTCTCGACAGAGAACTTCATATTCAGCGATCATAACGGTGCCATGTGCTTGCCATGGTTTAAATTCATGATCCTTTAAAAGCCAATAATATCTCGAGCTGGTGATTTACCTTCCGTGGGTTTTTCGCAGGAATATTCTCACGCATTGATATATATGTGAGCGAAAAGGAATTTTTGTGTGATTTTTTTTTTCTCTCTTTTTCTTTTTAAACCGACCAAGGCATGGACAGAATGCATTCAGAGTTCAATCTGGATTAGTTTACTGAGATGTTTCTCTTCAGCAGCTTTCCTACTACTGCTGCTCCATCTTCACTCGTGTTTATGCACTGTCACACTGCAAGCATAAAGCTTAATATCAATAAGCTGACTTTCATTTTTTCATTTTATAATTACGCATTACACCTAGATGTTTTTATTTAAATGTCTGCACATCATTTAATATTTGCCGAGTATTTCTTACTGCTTCCTTTATCATGAATACCAACATTTTCATTTGAGAATTCTGCACCATTTATTGCATTTATTATTTTATGTATTTATTTATTTTTTTTCCACGGTGCGTGATACCTTGCTGAGATGAAGCCAAATTGACTTTGATGCCTGCTTTCATCATGTATTTTGCAAAAAAAAAAAAATGCAAATATTACTCTAAAACTGTCCATTTGGTGTAATTGCTGATGTTTAAAAATGCATTGGTTTCGGGCTGAGTTGCCCATCATTTCCGGATCTGTCTCACCTCGTTTGGGGTTAAAACATATCTGCGAGTGACATTTGTGCACTCCATTATAAGACATGTGATTACTTTAAGAATAGATTTGCATTTGATTGCTTAAATGAGCTCAGAACGTGGGAGCTCACTCGGAAATGTATGGTCGTGTTATTTTGGGTTGGAAAGATTATTCATCGTAGCGCATTATATACCCAGGTGAACTTTATTCCGTTTGCAGGAACTCGACCAAATGGCTTACGCAGTATTCCACCAGTCTGAGCTTTCCGGAATAAACCCCAATGAAAGAAATACAGAGTTTAAATGCGTGTACAGCGATGCAAATGGCGATCTAATGATGATGACGACGGCGGACCGTGATGACTTTCCTCTCAGACATCGCCGTCAGACCTTGCTTGCTTTAATGGACCTGTACTTATCTCCTTACCAATCAAGGTCTTCTTTGACATATCCAGCTCGCAGTAATGCTGGCCAAAACATTTGCTCTGATTGACTCATTATTTGGGGTCGGAGCGACGTTCGGCTTTGACGTCCGTACACCCTATCTGTAGCTCTCAATCATAGAAGTAGGGCAATTGATGTGAATCTTAGCATCTGCCAATCACGCGGCTTTAATGAGTCTAACCCCTAACTTGCTGTTTGTCGGCTGTGGGTCCCCAGTGAACTGCAGGAAATTACTACTTTACAGTTCTTTTTTTCTCCGGAGAGATTAGTCTGATTCGAGATGGTGGTCAAGTCAGAAAGGAATTGCTCCCTGATCACTGTTCATCAGAGCGATAATATTATCCGCTGCACACCGTCTCATGACAGATACGATCACGTAAATCAGTCAGGACACTCTGCGGAAATATAATTGCGGATTTTACGAACTCCGTCCACTGCTCTCGATGTGTCTGTACATTCTTGTTTTATTAATGCAATATAATCATCTTAGAGTCTTGGTGTTTAAAAAATAAGATAAATACTGAAAATGCACTTCACTGTGCCTCTGTCTGCTTTTAATATTCAAGCATATGGTGGTAAATATAGATTATTCAACAATTAGGGTGCCATTTAGCCTGTTAAAATTCATTTTTAAATGATATTTTTCAATCCACAAAAGCAGCAATTAAGCCTTTCAAAAACGTGTTAACTCGTCTCAGGGAACTATATCTCATTTACAAGGTTTCTTTGCTGACAATGCTTGCATTTTCCTCCTAAATGAGTAACAGGTTTGCATAGAATGGGGTTAACTAGCATCTAATGGAATGAGGACGTTGTAATGAATTGGCTTTAAATGTTTTAATTGATATTTTTTACTTGCAATCAATAATATGAGAAACAGTGTCTCAAGGTAACCCCGCTATCAGTCAATTTTACAATATTTCTGGGGGAAAAAAAGGAATGAGAGAATGTACTTTTCTTCTTCCCATGATCTTCAGGAAATTTGGACGATGTCACTTCCTGTTAAACACGTGGAACAAGTGTAACGACGGCGAGATGAGCAGAAATGCTGTTTTTCACACCGTGCTGTAGACGTTACGGACGTTTTAAGTGATTTATCCGAAACACACACGGGCTGTAATGGTCTTCTGCCATTACTTTACATGCATGTTTGTAAATGTAATATCAGTGGAGTGTATTTTGGCACGTCAGTCATGGAATCACCCTTACAGGTTATTTCAAATATGATAATCTCTGATTCGAGTAATGAAACGCACCTACTTTCTTCCGTTCAGTCGATCACTAGAGGTAACATAATTGAGGCCTCATTGTTTTCATATGATTTAAATTTGTGTCGTTGAGGCTTTATGTCTTGGATGGCATTGTGGTATATTCTCAATACCTCCTCTAAATGAATGTCAACTTGTTTTACTTCGGCTGCAGCCGATCGATACTTCATTAGGCTGAATTGTCTCGTGTCCATGGAACCTTGAAGCTGTGGCTTAATTACCTCCAGTATTATGCAGGGGTCTGTGTGTGAGTGTATGTATGGTTGTGTGTGGGTGTGTGTGTGTGTGTGTGTGTGTGTGTGTGTATGTGAACTCAGCTGCGTCCTCCTCCAACAAAGCCCTTCGATGGCCTAAAGGTTGGACTCATGGGGGCGGGGGGGGGGGGGGGGGGGGATGAGGGAGAGGCTGTGGCTGAAGCGAAACCCAGGGAGCTGCCACTCTTTCAGTACTGGCCAGTTTATTCATTCCAAATAGGGACCTGGAATGAGGAGCGATGAACATTTCAAAATGTCACCAGGCTCAGGGCTTTTGATGCTCTGCCCATGTGTATTGTGCAGGGGGCAAATCTAATTCCACCTCCGTTCTCTGAAAGAGTCAGCCTGTGCAGATCAGGAGGAGGACAGAAAAGAAGTAGGGGAGGGGGCAAAGCACAGATAAATTTAATTTCAACTCACATGCAGGGATGCAGTTTGGCAAATTTGGATAATTTAGAATTAATGGCTATCAAAGTACCATTCATCTGATGCCGAGCCAGGGTGAGGGGAGTGCAGCCAAATGGCAATCATGACAAATGACATCCCCTGTCTGAGGGCCACTTCTCTTCACTGGACTGATTTGTCATCTCTACTTTTGGCATTTTTTTTATTATTTTTTTCTAAATCCTGGTATCAGCTCAAAATGACAGTCTGATATTTTCTAATTTTCTCTGGCTGAGATGAGAGTGCACTAAAATAATGACATATACGTATTGTATTGTATTGTATTTGCTCCACGTTCAATCCATGCCATTCGTTTTTTGGTGCATGTATGATTTCCATATCATAGTATTTAGCAATTTGGCTTAGAAAGCCCTTATTTCATCACTGCACTATTTCTTTGCTAGTTACACTTGGCAGTTAATCAGCCTCGGACAAGATGCTCATCTTTAAACAATAACCCGAAATGCTTATAGAAAATGAAGCACACAGGTTAGACAGCTGTTAGTGTAATTGAAAAGCTCTTCACTTCACTCCGACCTTAACAAATGATCAACCGCCTCAGTAATTATAACAAGTAATTACACCGTAGTCCGCCGAGTCCAATTAGTGCATTAGCTATAGTTAATAAGGCTATTGGTCCAAAAGCAAACATGCTGTGCCTCTCTGACTGATGTTAATTCTCTGAGAGGTATTAAATCTGACTGTGATGGATGTGAAGAGGGACAGAGACCTTTAGTTATCACTCTGTCGCTTTAGCAATATGCTGATAAGAGGGTTAATGATTCTTCCCTGCTGAGACTGTTCATATTTTCAGAACAAGAGTGAATGTAGGCGTTATTTGAGAAGAATAAGTTTCTTATCCATGCTCATTTCAGCAGTCTGTAATATTATGATTATGATTTTTAGTGTCATGTTCAGTCTAATCAGTGTTTTGTATGCTGTAATTATGCAACAGGAGGGTTTTTGAGTGTGTGTGTGTATTATCCATCAAGTATGCATGGTCTCACATGCCTCGTTAGCAGCTACGCCAAGTACCCACCAGTGTCTGCTGCTGATTACTGCATGTGTACTGCAGTGTGTGTGTGTGTGTGTGTGTGTGTGTGTGTGTGTGTGTGTGTGTTTGTTTGTGTGAATAAAACGGACTATAATTTAGTAGTAAAGGAATATGTTCTGCCATGTGCACACTTACTCTTATATGCATGCTTACATTTTGTATGTTCAAAAAAACAAATGTAAGATTTTAAACATTTGAGATATACATTGTATCTGATTATCACTTCTTTTTGGTGAAAATCAAGAGCTGCTTTGCATATTTGAGTCACTTTTATGTAGATTAAAATAATTATGCATATTAATGAAGAGATTACTCTGTTTGCAAATGCACCTTGCAGTCCCTTTTTTTTTTTTTTAAAACAAAAACAATTATTTAAATAGATTTTTATAAAATACAATGTTATGCAAAGTAATGTTATTTTGATAATTACAAGATAGAATACGAGTTTACAAAACAATTAAAGCCATAATTAGGCAAAGAGGAATATCATGGATAGTGTATCTGGTTTAGGAAATAAAAAAGATCCAAAAGAGTCGACTCTTATTGATGAGCTGAGCCAAATGATCTGACTCACTATATTGCACCTTCTAGGTAATGGGAATGTTTCAAGGTTTTTCCATCAAATCTTTGTGTTTGCCATTATTGTGGACAAGAATTTTGTTGTTAAATTCTATCATAAATAAACATTTATGCAAAACACGCAAATTCTATAGGACACTTTCTTGGATTTTTGAAGTTAAAGGGTTTTACTTAGCAGTTTTGTCATTGTGTTGATTCAGTGTTTGGGTAAACCTTTATATGAACAGATTTATTGGGGACAATTTGTGTCATATTTATATTGTGTTATGTTTTGTAATTCGACAACTAGCCCTTTGTGAATTTGGAGTAAACAGGCGGAGAATTCCTTAAACGAGGATCACACTTATTTCTGTTCCTAGGTCGGAAGCAGGAATTGAACTCATCTCCTCTCTTCTCCTCTCCTCTTCCATCCTTCCATTCATAAAGATTCAGGAAGCGGTTGAGGAGCTGCACTTGTCTGCTGCACAGTAACTCTGTCCAACCATGAATCACGGCTGTCCATAAACTGACGGCTATGGAATGAAGGTTTCATATCGGAGATCTGGGGCCATAAATGTCCTCCCCTGCCCCTAGCTCTAGTGTAATCACGTGCTCTTGCACAGGCCGTGTCCACAGAGCTGGTCCTAAACGCCTCAAAACAGTCTAAAAAACCCCACCAGGACCGATTTGAAAAAGGAAAATGCCACTCCACGCAGGGCACTCTGCGAAGGACACGTCGCATACAATCACCTCTGAAGCTGCGGAGATGAGAGAAGATATTTGTGCGCTTTTGCATTCTCATGAATCTGTTTACGCACACGGCACATCGCGGCGTACTGTAAACAACAATGAAGGAGCAGCACGGGTGACGGAAAGTTCTAGAGCAATTCATTTTGGAGGGAAATATCCGTCTGCGGCGCAGGAGGCGGCCACTGCTCTTGCTTTTTAATATTACTTTTCTCATCTCCGAGCAGACGTGAGTGATTTCGACCCAGGCTGTGCTGCGATGACTTGCACTCGTGAAGACGAGCTTTAAACCTCGTTGGTGTCAGACTAATCCGTTTGAAAGTTGCCTCTGATTGTTTCTGAATTCTTAAATTTGTAATTTATCCTCATGAAATATTGTTAGGCAGAGGTCTGGCGCGGGGGCTAAAGCCTGACCTTGAGAGGTGTGTGTGTGTGTGTGTGTGTGTGTGTTTCAAATCAGCAGCACCTCCTGGGAGCTGAAGTGACTGACTGCTCCTGGCTGCAGACTTGCACACACACCATCATTAATGCGTATTATGATTCCTCCAGTGTCAGTAGAGGAGACAAACAGTCACAGTGTGAATCTTCCCCTTATCCTCGCTCTCTCTTTCTTCCTCTCTCTCTCTCTCTCTCTCTCTCTCTCTCTTTCTCTGTCTCCCTCTAGCCTGCCGAGCCAGCAAAAATGCAACAGAGAATTATTCAGGATTCAGAATTTTTTCTGTCATCTCTGCCATCTACTGATAACAAAGCCACAAGCTAATACGGTTTGATTTGTTTGTCACTCATTTTTCATGTGACCTTTCCCTGGTATCATTAATACAGCTGAGGGGGAGGAGTGGAGCGAGATGGCGAGATGAGAGGAGAGAGCTGCCAGAGGCTTTAACAAGTACTAGTGGTCAGATATAGCAATTTATGCTTTCATTCAATCCGGCAGCGGCTGGAAGAGAGGGATTGTTATTAAAATCTGAAATTACTGCCTCTGACCTGCCACCTGGAATTTGCAGCTGGCTGCTTTGAGATGAGCTCTGTGTGGTTAAGCAAATCCCTGCCCAAATTACGGTGAGAATAAAATGCCACTCTGGTGTCCTAATCTTCTCCATAGGCGTGCGTCTGTCTAACAGTCTTTAGTGCATTATTTAATGCACTGTGGGTGATGACCTAAACGATCTGATTATGTAAAATACATTTTGAAAAATCTATACATTAAAAATATTCGTTTTTGAAATAAAGCTTGTGTGCATTATCAGATTATTTTTGGGTATTGTTATGTGTTATATTTGAATAGATGTGAGCTGTTTTGAAGCTGTAGGCTCACTTGTACTATAGAAATATATTATAATTCTTGTCTTCACTTGAAAATGAAGCAAATAGATTCCTCACATGTTAGATTGTTAGAGTCTATCATTTTGTTTATTATGCGTTGGAATAATTCTGACTGTTACAGCTAAAATATTATCGTGTGTTATTTTATACTACCGATTATGATCAGTGATGAGTGATTTTTTTGAGAGTTAACCTGTAACACTTTAATTGAATTAATTTTCCGTCCTCACCTTGTTTGCTTTCATCCATCAATTAATGACTGTCCCTCTTTCTCTCGTTAGCATGATTAGGAGGGACAGAGCTGAAGGCCTGTTGGAGACATGTAAACATATCAATATTATGCGCGGAAAGCCCGGGCCTCCTTGCGCTGCTCCTCCCGTGGCGAAAATGGCCTGCTACTACCCATCAGCCCTGTGGTTGCCATGGTGACCAGGGTCAAGAAACCTGCCTCCCTCCACCCTCCCCTTCGCTAACTCAAGGCTCGTTCATGTCACTTGCGAAACTATGAATTTTATATACAGGTCAGGAGATGCATATCAGAGAAATAAGCGGTGAATCGGACCATGATGACAGCCCAGTGCTCAAATGTCCTTGAAATTCACATTTCAATCCTCTCTCTCTTTCCCTCTCTCTCTCTCTCTCTTGC
>JAFFST010049829.1:309818-327318 GCA_022414735.1 Noturus placidus
CGCTCAATTTATCAGTTTTTTATTTGTTGAAAAAGTTTGAAATATCCAATAAATTTGGTTCCACTTCATGATTGTGTCCCACCTGTTGTTGATTCTTCACAAAAAATTACAGTTTTATATCTTTATGTTTGAGGCCTGAAATGTGGCAAAAGGTCGAACAGTTCAAGGGGGCCGAATACTTTCGCAAGGCACTGTACTTGAATAAATATCCAAAAGGTAAGGTGTGTACTTGACATTACTTTAAGTAATGACATTAACATACTAAATAAAGTGCTATCAATATGTTTAACGTTTTCTGAGCAAAATCATTGTTCGATTTTATTTGTATTCCAGCAAATTTAACGCGTGTAAATTCGATCGTATCTATTTAATGTAATCTTATAAACAGCCGAGCGAATCTGCTTTATGTTTAATGTAAGAGATGACTATAAACGATGTGGGTCGGTGTGATCTGTGTTCCAGGACGATAGTGGCATGTCAGTGTCTATTAAAGGCCCATCTTTCAGATGTGTTTGCACTTCAGTGAAAGCACATTGTTTACTCCGTTCTCTAGCAGACAGCCTCCAGGTAGACCGAGCCATACAAAGGTTACGTGTTTTACTCTTTTGTTTTTTTTTTGTTTTGTTTTTTTTTTTTCTTCTTCCCTGATAAAACCTAGTTATAAAAGTCCTGTGTGCACATTTCAAATTTTGTCTCTGCTGCACATTTAGAAATGATTAACACAAGCCATCCAGGGAAGGCTTTAAAAGCACTGTCTGGACTCCTAATATTAATGTTATTTGTTATCATGTATTTTCTGGACCTAAATGGAACTAATAATGATCCAATGAGCAGATGGATGTGATTTTATATGTGAATTACTATTAAAAAATGTTTTTTTTTTTTTTTTTTTGAGGGTGAAATATACTTTTTTTAGTAAAGACATTTGCCTACTCTTAGATGTCATGTGCCATGCCGTCATTTATTTCCGGCTCAAACAGCTCGTATAACCGAGTGTACAGTCCATTGTGCGGGTGTGTGAGCGCACCAGAGCAGGTCATAAATTTGCTTCTGAATATGAGTTCAAACCTGGCAGCGCGCCGCATTCAACTATTTTCATTACGGCACTGCAGCGTGTAATGAAAGAGGGGGAAAAGCCACAATATGCTAAAAAATATAACTAAGCAACATTTCGCAGAGAATATGTTTAATTCATAAATCAGCCTGGCATCTTGGTTATTCCCCCTAAAGAGAATCAAAGGCTTAGTCTTTAGCTAACGTCCTCATTATGGTTTGTTGATTGGGTGGAAATGAGGATACACAAACGGTTACGGGAAAGAGCCTTAATCAGGCAGAAGTCTAGCTGGCACTCACGCTGGCCTAAAATAATTACGAGCAGAATCAGAGACCGATGGCCTGTTTCTTTCACTAACCAGTCATTTGCACCTCTTGACGGGGTAAATAACAGAACAGTGAGGTATTCTTGTTTTCAAGTATGCACCCCGAATTACGGAGAGAAAACATTTTTTTCATTAAAAAACATCTCACTGCATGGCCGAGTGTTACGGCTGAGTACGGATTTCATTTTCAGCTCGGTGTAACTGGTTTCTCTGTCTCTCATTTTTAAAAATTTTTCATTTCAATTTTTTTAAATAAATATTCACCTTATACTTGTGCAGAACGTCCTAGAACTCTCCTTGTTCAGCTCTGCATCAGTAATACCGTTCCTCCTTTAACCTGCCTTCTTTTACTACGAAACCAGACAAAGAAAAGAAGAGGACAGTGTTCTCAGCAGCGTCGTCCTCCGACCCTGGATCTCTGACAGTGATAAAAGAAGATAGATTGCACGTAGGCCGTAACAGAGGTGACCTAAACAGCATTTAACATTTGCCTCCCATGGCGTCGGTGATGAAATATGAAAGGACACCTTTTTTCTTTTTTTTTTTTTCTTCTTCTTCTTTTCTTCTTCTTCTTTTTTTTGTTTTTTTTGTTGAGAAATTAAATTACACACCCACACCCCGTCCCGAATGCCAAATAGAAAGGACACTTGTCAGCACTCATGACTCGGTCGAAGTTTACGACGGTGATACTTTTGATCGCTAACATGTTATGAAGGCGTCTGACGGTATCAGAGTCGACAAAGCGGATTTGCTTGTCCGTACTCGTCAAGTGTCCTTGCGGTAAGAGGGGTGCGGAGAGGAGGAAGACATACGCACTCGTTCCACAGAGAAAGTGCACATCATGGCACAGGCTTTGAAAGCCAGCGCTCTTAAAGAATGTGCGGAAGTACGCGTCGATGTTAACCGAGGGCCTTGAAGTGGATCTCAAGGTAAGGATGCTCTAGCATCAGGTTCTCAGCGGTCCCGACCTCGCACCCTGCTGCAGGAACGATCATAATGCCTACGCTGTTATTATACACCTGTGTAAAACGATCAGCTGATATCTGTTTAAGACATGCTCTTACAAAGAAGGCCCTTCAGAAGGTTCTTTGTTAGCCTCTTAGTTTGGAAACACTTGATCGTATAGTTCTGCGTAGAAGTTTGAAGAGTTTCTGTCCAAGGAGGAACTCTATTTGTGGCTAGAATGTTATTTATCCACCAACTATACAACAAAATCTAACCCTAATCTAACCTTTTCTTTAAATCTGGACTTGTATGAAGACAAAAGGGGCTTTTATTTTGTGCAGAGTAACTTGGTACCATTTTTTTCCTGTTTGTAAATCAGTTACCTGTCATCGAGCATCTGCGCTGATGAGGATTTTGAGATGTTATGACCTTATGAGACACTTATTGTGTTATAAGTGGTGTTTTCCTGACTCCTTTCCTGAGCTACGGTCACACTAGCGAATGATAACACGAGAGCCAGCTATTCATTTTCCATGTGCACGCGATTTCAGCATCAGCAGCAAAGTGACATGTGAGTCGAGGTGAGATGAGAGCTTCTCAACTTTATGTAAATTACGCATATGACACGATAAAGCGACAAATCCAACTAATCGGCTTGAATGATTCTTCAGACCAATCGTATGGCGTGCGTAGTGCAATATTTTGTCATTCCTATGTACTGCTTAAATCTAAATAGCTGATGTGTTATTAAAATAACAGCGTACACTCGTTTTTTTAAAAAGGAATTAGGGCTGATCTGATTGGACAGTAGCTAACCACGAATATATCCATCCAGATTACTACAAACAAACAAACAAGTACATATCTGCAGCTCCAACATGCACCAATCATGAAATCTTGTCCCCTGTTTTTGATGAGGAAATTTTTGCAGTGAATTGAATAACTAAAATTAATTGCTTAATTAATTGACCAAAACATTTAAGACATTATTTATTCATTTAACAGATCAATTGAATTTATTTCAGTTAATCAGTCTGTAAAAAAAAAAAAGAATGACTTTTAATAAATAAATATATTTATAACCGATTCAATTAAATAAATGGAAGATTTTCATTAGGAACCAATTAAATCATGAAAAATATCATATGTGAAAGGTCATTTTTGAGGATGAGCAGGCCAGGATTGGATTTGGACGTTATTTCTATTTTATTCACATACCCAAACTGTTAAATTTAGCTTCTCTGTCTGTGTGAGTAGACAGTGTGCTTTGTCTGTGTGTGTGTCTGTGTGTGTGTGTGTGTGTGTGTGCTGTGGCTTGTGGACACCCCTGTGATTAGTTTGCTGTAGCAGAAATCCTCGTGGGGAACAATCTCACTTCCTGAATCAGATAATGCTCCTGAGCTTACGTTGGGCCGCTTCCATGTTTGACTAAAAGTGCCTTACATCAACTGTTATGGCTGGAGGATGAACTTCTCGAGCCGTAGACACAGCACATCTGCGCTCGTCCATTCATCACGCCGTATTTTGAGTTTGCAGATCCACGCCGGTGACTTTCGGAGATCCGTTCATTATCAATCATTCCAGTTCGCCTGCTGCAGCTTCTCCAGGCCACGGGATGATAATCTTATCCACCACATTTGCTAGAATATTCTGTTACATATCAATTTCAGCCATTTAGTCATCATTCCAGTGGCTCCAAGAAAATATAATTATTTGTGCTTTCAGCTATTATTGATTGGCTCCGAGTTGAAAAAGTACCGGCCATTATATAGTACTTATGCGATCTTGTGTTAAAATGCATTTTAGGTATATATAATGCATAAGTATGCCTTAATGGCCATAAACAAATGGGTTGCAAGTGGTCAGTTCCTATATTATCTTTTGTCATTCTGAGAAGACATTTTGATGCTTTCCTCCTGTTTGAATTCCCAACCTCGCAAACACTGACATGTAATGTTTCTGAATGACTCATGCTTCATTGATATTCACTTCTTACCCTTTTTCCCTGTGCAACAAAAACCCACCAAAAACTGGAAATATTCAAACACAGAAGTGATTGAAAGAAGAACAAAACCCCCAGTGTAGTTTATAGATGCACTCATCTTCTCTCCTCATAAGAAAGAAGTACATTACTCTGATTCACAAACGAGCTGGCTTTGACTTTGAAAGTGCCCCCAAAAATCAATATGGCCTGATCATACTGTAGCTTGTGCTCGAAGTCCTCTTCAACACTTGTCCAACCTTTAGCCCTGGGCCACCGATGCATCTTGGATCAAGTTCCTTTTGCTCCTCTACATAAAGCCTGAAAACATAACCTCTCCTAAATATAAATCAGGCCTGAACCGATGATCAGACCTCGAACCAGTCAGTTATGATCAGAAGAAATATGCTACAGCGTCTCAGGTGGAGCCTTGGATGAATGGAGGACTCGCTCAGGGGTGCGCACCAAGATTCGGACCAAGGCAAGGGGGAACGAAGTGCCTCGGGCTCCTGCTCGTCAACTGAGGGACCTCTTTGGACAGAGAGCCAAACACACACCACGTCCAGTCCCAAGTCTTATAAATAATGCTGGTTGTTAATAATGAATTAATAATTACACCACTGCTTTTATGTCAGTAGACCAGGCCATGGTTTTTCGTATGGCTTGTCTGCTGCCATGAGCTCCTTCATCTACTTTAAACTACAACTCCTTCTACTGAGCTGACCCTTAACCGTGGGTACATGGGTGGATCTTGAGTTTGGAACACGTTTACGGTTCACAGAAATGTCACAGTTGAGTACGAAGCCATTCCTCGTAGACCCTAAGAGAAGATTTAACCACATTCTTTAAAAAAGCTCAAAGCTCATTCCTTAAAAAGAACAAACAAATAAATAAATAAATCGGAGCGAAATCGCCAAACTATTGTGGTAATATGTTTCCTCTGGCCGTCCGTGTTCAGCCAGCCCACAAATTCATTGTAGTTGCACAGTCATACACCGTCTCTGTGTCCAACGTGAATGAAAAAGCACTTGGATCATGGGTGTGATCAATGCTATGTTTTTCCTTCTCTCACAGAGTCGTAATTAAAGTATGTCAATGCTGCCAATTCTGTGTCCAACATTAAGGTGGAGCGTTTAGCTAGATGCACCCAAGTTTGGAAACAGGATTATGAATTCCATGTGGAGAGTTTGGTTTGTAAGTAGCAGAGCCAGCATTCAAAAACAGTGGCACGTACGTGTCGTCTGGCGTTACTAAAACGGTTTCTTAAGAACCCAGAATGTAGGAATATTCAAAACTATAAAAATACAGGAGATGTGAAATGTTAGCAGTATTTTATTGATTTATTTATTTTTTAAGGGGTAGACGACAAATAACTTATTAGCTAGCCCGTTTTAAACAAGGCCAGCAAAATAGCTAGCATAATTAAAAATAGCTAGCATAAAAATAGCTAGCATAGTTTACTCTTATGAAGAGCTAGTTAGCAAGTTAAATGCTTTATAAGAGCAAGTACTTGAATTCTAGGGGCATAGTCTTTATTCGAAAGGTAAGAAATACAACTTTGATGGAGCATAGCATGCGTGCATCCTTGATTTTTCATGCACCGCATGTAAACATTTTTTTGAAAAGATCTTCGAGTCTGATTCATGACACAAGCAAACTTTGTTCGAAAGTTTCTTCAGCTAGCCCGAACATATCCTCTGTTAGTGTGTGTAGTTTAGCAGAGAGCTGGATTCAGTAGCACGAGCTAGCACATGCTACTCACCCCACCACGAAATGTACAAATTAACTGGAGTGTATTACGTTTGAAGCGTTTAAACGCTGGCCTGGTCACGTGTTCTGTTTGTCCCAGCCATTTGGGGTTATTGATTTTTCTGCCTCTGTTTAGTTTGTGGAAAGTTGGAATTTAGCATGAGAGGATATTTAGCCTGTTTCTTTATTATTATTATTATTATTATTATTATTATTATTATTATTATTATTATTATTATTATTTGAGAACTGTATGCATACTTTGCATTTAGGTCTGATGTTCTGACATTTCTCCCTTCCTAGCGGTGTCACTCGCTTCACGAGAGATCCAGTGCCCAATAAAACGTACAGTTGTTGTGTTTTTCTTGAATTTTAATGGGATTCCTGTTTTGTAGAGTCATAACAGTTTAATTACTCTCTGTAAAAATTTTCCAGTCCTTGTTTGTGTAGAGATACACAATATGTGTGGGATAGAAGAATGTGTGTGTGTGTGCTGGCAGAAGAGAGGCAAGGCGTTCTGCTTGTATAAAGGTTAGTTCCGTGTTTAGTTGTTGACTGGGAGAGCTGGAATGCCACGGTCTTAATGAACCCTCCAGAGGGATCGGCTCAGGCTGAGCAGGTTGAGTCCGTTCTGCCAGGAATGCTGAAATTAGTTATTTCACCGAATAACCTCTGATGAAAGCCTGCCTTCAACTGACTGCCTTGTCACCAGCTTCTCAAGACAACAAACCAATTAGACGGACCTACACTCAGGGCCGTGTTCTTCCGTGATGCGAGAGAGACAGGAAGCGAAAAGATGAGCGCATTGTTGGAAAATCTTCAGGGTCACTTTTCATTTCCTCAGAATCCTCACATTTTAACGAGGAACGGTTCATTAATGTGTTTGTTGAGCAAGGTTTTCATTGGTGTATGAACTTTTTCTCTTTGGCTTTCCCTTTTGTATTATAATGCACATTGGTTCTTTTCACTGATGAAAAGGCGTATTTTTATTTATTTATTTATTTTACTCCTAGCATTGTTGTATGATCTCCTGCAAATACACTTTCTCCTTGATGGTTATGCATTTAATATGACCCTTTTGTATAACCTGTCTCTGAATGGCTGGGTTTATGTATATTTCCATAACTCACAGGTGCGCTATGGCCTCTCAATTAGATTGCATAAATTATTTGCTCAATCGCTGTACAGCTTCGCAATCAAGCATATTTCTTCTTTCCGCTCACCCCAGGGACGACTGCAGAATGAAGCACGTGGGCCCGGTTGAAGTGTAAAGCCCTGAAGTCAATCTCCAAAGGTCCTTGAAGCCTCAGCCTCCGAGCCACTGATATTAATGACCCAATGGCTGTTTACATATTAATGAACATGTGTAGTTTTTAATATGCTTGGCAGTAAATCAGCCTCACTTTAGACGTCATGTCATGTGATAGATGTGCGTCTGAAGGCCCCCGGTCCAATGACGAAATGAGCGCTTTAAAGGAAGAACGATCTCCATCCCGGGGCCTTCATTAGACCCAGGGTTACAGTATGCTTTAGCCTTGTCTTTTTATTTCACGGACAAACAATAATCACGTGTCCATCTTGAGCCTGGGGAAATATAGACACCGTGATGGCTTCCCCAGGACCAGCGCCTGTGCCACAATCACCCAGATTCAGCGTCGACGTCTAATATAATTAGAAAAATTCCCCTCGGCCTTAATGTGACTCCCTCTCAGCGGGGTGCACTTTAATTAAAACAAAGGCAAGAAAACACACTCGGCCTCCAACAGGGGAAATAAAAAGAGGGTTGCGTGTGGATTTTAACCTGCCTGTGATGAAGGATAGTGTAATGCCATTTTCAGTGTGCTTTCGGGGCTTTAAATGGTAAATTGGCCAGGAGGCAGAATGAGCACTGCAGGGATCATGCGGTATATATATATTCTCATTACTCTGATTGAGAGATTATCCCTACCGTGGCAAGGAGGAGACGGATGCAAACACGGACAGCACTCGCACCATCCCCGTGCTGTTACGTTTCCCCTTTGTCCACGCTGCATTAAGGTCCTGCCCCTTTTGCAACCCCCGAGTAATGTTTTTGTACTCCTCTGGCTTAAAGCATGCCTTATTATGAAGGATATATTCAGAGCTCTGTGTCAGTCTGCTAAACACAAACAAACTAAATCGCCTTAATCCCCGAAGTGAAAGAGATCTTCCTGTTCATGTCCGTGCGTGTTTGGCTGCGATAAAATAAAATATCATAGTATAATAATAATAATAATAATAATAATAATATCTGTATGTGTATCACTCTTCTCATTCTCTTTGTCTCACCAATTGCGCTAACGTAATGCACCCATGCTTTATATACATATATACCGGGTTTTATAAAGCATGAAATAATAAACGTTGCCGGTCGCTATAAATATGTAACCGCATGTAAAGCTGCACCTTTTCCCCTGCCATTCAGTCATGCCATTTTTCCCTTGACCTAGTCATTTCACACCACTGACTGGCTCCAATAATTGAAGGTACTCGTGGTGATTTCACGCAATCAGACCCTCACATTCTTTGTGATAAAGTGAATCAAAGATGTGAGACCCTTTTTAAAAAAAAAAAAAAAAAGACTATCTTGGAAATCGTCAATTATCTATACAATAGCTTATTAAAACCTTTTTCGCCCCCTTTCTCCCGTTTCCACATCATAGATTCATGACACTTTTTCAATCTATAGGAGCTATATCTGAAATGATCTGACTCAAGCTCTTATCTTTTTAATCTTTCATAATGAAACTGCAGAGACAGAGAGGGGGGGAGAGAAGTCTCCTGACTGCTTGATTTCCATCCCGGTCTCTTTGTGAGGCGATAGTGTGAATGGAAAGGACAGCCCACGCTGCCGCCATGACGCTGATAATATTCCAGTGTGTGCCCTGAATCGAGATTGGGCGCTGTGATATCCAGGGAGAAGAATAAGCCAGCGTTACAGCTGAGATAGGACCTGGATTCATTAATTGCATTGTATTTGGGCCACAACAACATATGCGAGGCATGAGGCATTTTTTGTTGAGGCTTGGCCTTATTATCCCTGCTAAGGTTATTTATATATCTGCACTTAAATCATATCTGCTGCTTGAGGTTTACAATCTGCACCCGAACCCTCAGGGATCATACAACCCTCCCTTTTTAGTGCTGTTATATCTTTTATATGAGAAATAAAACCCCACTTGGGCTGTGCAGTTATAGGGAAATAATCAACATCAAGGTGGAGTCAATATTAATACACCGAAGTTGATTATTTTTCTATGACGACTCATCCTGAAGCATTTTATTCCTCTTATACTACAATATTTTACCAGTTATGACTGTGTCGTTTATTATGACGCTTTTTATTCATTTATAGTTAGATCAGATGTTGTATAACGCCCATCGAACAGCTATAAATGATCATTCCCTTTTTTTTCCTCTCAAAGGTGAAAACGTTCGAAGTTTTCTGAAAGAAAACAAAAAGTTTAGATATGCAAATAAGGTACTCATCTCATTAAATATGCGCTTATTTACATTAGGTGCATTTATAAACTAAAAAGCTAGATATTGAAAACTTGTCTCAGTAACTATTATTTAAATGTTTTTAATGCGAAATGGTGTGTAAACAAATCCTTCTGTAATAATCATCAGAATATAACTCAGAGCGAACTCGGACAGTACGGCGTATGCAAGTGGAGGTTTTTGGCTCGGAGTGTTGAGGAAAAAAAAAAACTCATTTTGAGAAAACGGCTGTTAAAGATATTGATTGCAGAATTTCATATTTACTGATTAGAAAGAACACTTGTTTTTTTTTTTTTTGTAACAGGAACTCATTTATCATTTCCCCCAAAGCTCTACAACACAATTGACTATATATAAACTGTATGTGACTTCTTTTTGTGAATTATATTATATTATATTATATTATAGATGTGATGAGTGGAGGGCAAATAGACGAGATATTCCTATCCTTATTCATCACGTGTATTTTACGCCTCGATGCACTAACGTTTGTACCGTATTTTCCGCACTATAAGGCGCACCTAAAAGCCTTATATTTTCTCAAAAATCAGCCGTGCGCCTAATAATCCGGTGCGCCCTATGTATGGACTGAGTTCCAAAACCTGTAAAAATGTTGAGAGACTTTGGTTGGTGTAACAACCGTATGCGCCTTATGTATTGATCAAGTACAGAAATAGACCCGCCGTATAATCCGGTGCGCCTTATAGTGCGGAAAATGCGGTACTTTCCTTACATTCTATGGATGGCTGTTTACATCTGTTTGTGATGCTTTAGCATGGAATTATATAGAATGTCTCTATTGTAAGCTGACGGAGCACGTCACATGACACTTTTTGACGAATCACGTCTCCAGAATGAACTTTGTCTCCCAGTGGTTTCTCACTGTCTCTAGAGCTCTAGAAAGGAAATTACCACATTTAGACACGCCCATATTTAAACACTCAGTGTTTTAGAGATCTGTTTGGTTGAAAAATGATAACTTATGACAAAGTTAGAAAGGAGAAATTGACATCACAAACGTAAAAATAAACATTTTAATGTGAACTTGTCGTTTTTATGGTATCAGAGTTAAAGCATGTTATAGCAGCAAAATATACCGAAATCTGAAAATTAGCCAGCATGCACAAAAATGGCAGTTTTGCCTGCTGTGTCTTGCCTTAAAACATCATCAAAGAAGCAACACTCAAAAGCAGTAGCAAACTTTAAACATCCCTGTCAGTACCATTGGTTCGATAATATATAGGTGGAAAGTTCATGGAATCAGAGCTAACCGCCGACGGACAGGTACGCCATGCAAGATTCTCAGATTACTCTCAGATAAGGAAAGTCACTCGAAAAGAGCTGCAGGAGGACCTGAAAGCAGCGGGAACAACAGCTTAATGAACTGACTAAAAATATTAACTTTCCAATCAGAAAACTTAACGTTACACCTTTACCTGTTAAGCACTGACACTGGACACTCCTTCCATAATGTCCTTTCAGGAAGCTTCTCTTCATCAGTGATGACACATGCGTTTTAATCTTTTCATGTGGCGCATCCTTCATACAAGTCCCTGTGAATGAACGAGCTGTTACTATAGAAACGATACGAGAACTGATTTGCAGGCGCACGAAAACGAAATCAACACCCTTAGACCAATCAGATTTGAGAATTCAGTAGAGCTGTAAACTAGCCAACTGTTTGTGGAAAGCAGAAGTCACACACCTGATGTCTAGCCGTTGCATCAGAATGTATAAAATACAGTTTTCTATTTTAATCTCAGCGTCAGTACAGAGTCCTCAACTCTTTCGGGAAATTAAGCATTTTAATGAAAAGCTCCCTTCTCCGTGGCTAATGTTAGCACAGTGTAACGCACTAAATTATTCACATCCAAAACTCTCTGTTACCTGACGGAGAGACGGATGACGGCAGAGGCATGAATTATACAGTACACAGAAAGCTTCAGGATCGTTCGAATATCGTGTTTATGAAATAACCGTGCACTTTGTCACTTTTTATTGTTGTCTGTTTGTTCGTTATGACGAGATTCACAGACGAATAACAATATTGCACTTCGGAGTCCGACACGAAAAGGATAAAGGCAAAACATAAACAAGTACTGTATGTAAATCCTCTGAAATAAAAGCAGCAGTGGAAATTTATAAAAGCATCAAATCAGATCGATCTAATGCTGGAGGTTTTTGTTGTTGTTGTTATTTGTTTGTTTGTTTGTTTGTTTTTTCCCCCTCCCACCGAAAAGTGTAGATCAGGAAGCAATGACATGCTTTATAGCCTAGAAACAATGTAGAAAAAAAACAAGACAACATTAATAAATGTTTAATAAACCACTCACATTTAATATATGCACAAAAAAAAAACTTTCCAAAAACAAGACGATCATTACTCTTCTTCCAATTCAACGGCGCAGCTCCAAAGCAACAGTAATTATTAATTACGTTAAGTTGTTTTATGTTAATCCCCCGACAGCTGTGATTAAAAATAAACTGCTGCCATAGAGCGATGCTCCGAGCCAGGCCCCATGAATTAACTACAGGGTGATTAATTTTGGAGCGATGATTCACTAAATATTTAACAGCTTTGCTTCGTGCAAAGTATATCATGAATTATAGATGGGGAGAATTAGAATATCTTGATGTAGGACAGCGGTTAAAGAATTAACCTGCAATTGGGGAAGAGCAATTACCAGCGTAATAAATGATCTCCAAGTCAAGTAAGAGTCCCTATTTTTTATTTTTAATTAATTTCTGCACATCATCGTGAAGGGAGGGATGTGTTCCTCTCATTACTCTGTGCCACTTTCAGGGCTCCTTTGTTCTTGATGAATAGCTGGCCGTTCACCGAGCTGAGATCTTTGTGCATCATCTTTTTTTTTTTTTTTTCTTCCTTTTTTCTTTCTCTCCCCACTCACTATTCTGTTTTGATCATGTCTCTTAATGATCATCCGGTTTAAAAGCAAAGCAGTGCAGAGGTTTCTTTTTCTCCTTTTGAATTTACATGATCACCTTTTTCTCTCTCTCTCTCTTTTTCTCTCTCTTTTCAAATGGCTCCCCATTCGAATGAGGGATGCTCCCCTGTGAGACGAAATACAAGCTGCTTATGTCAGCGACCTGTCCAGGGGACCTCTGGTGGTGTGGAGGAGGAGAAGTGTATGTGAGTGTGTGTGTGTGTGTGTATGTGTGTGTCTGCTTCGTCTGCTTCTAAAGTGACTGAAGATGTTGTGAAGTGTGTGTTGTGCACACTAATTGGCTTTCTATAAATGGTAGTTGAGTGTGACCCTAGACAGTTGGGTATAATGGGTTTGTCTTTCTGACCTTTCCCCTCCTGCTCAGCATCCTTCCCCGTGACCGTACCGAAGACAGCACACAATGAAACCGTGGCCTGAGTAAGTTTCTGGAAAGGTTTGGTATGTGGGAAAACCCCAAATATGTGCGACTCAGCATTTTCATGCGCTGTTGTGGCTCTTTAACGACATGTTGTGAGTGTTCATTTTTATATAATAAGCACTAGGGCTGTAGGTCAAACTGCGTCTAGAGAGTATTATTATATTGAGATATATATATTTTTTTGTTGTGTATTCACATAGAAATGAGAATAAAAGAGTTATTCTTGTTAGTCGATGCTATAGACCAAGGATATTCAACTACATATCGTCACATTGCTTGCATACGGACGTCCAGACGAAATGAAAGTGACCTTTTAGTGCTTAACCATGCTTTAGTGAACAGTGGACGAGTTCAACAAACAGACTTCATGTACAAACCGTAATGAACTTTCCTTTACTCTCACAGTATCCGTCGTTACCCAGATGAGGACTGGTTCCCTTCTGAGTCCTGTTCCTCTCAAGGTTTCTTCGTCATATCTTCTTTGGGAGTTTTTCCCTCACCACCATCGCCACCGGCTCGCTCAATAGGGATAAATTCACACGCTTAAAATCCCCATCCTGTGTTTATATGTGTCTGTAAAGCTGCTCTGAGGCAACATCCGCTGCAAAAATACAAATAAAACTGAATTGAATTGAATTACCCAGTAGGGATTAGTATTAGAAGTGGTTAAGTTTTGTTTCCAAACCAGTCTGCAGCACCTTCAATATCTACGTTCTGTCACAAGCGACGTGTCAAACGTTCACTCGAATGGTTCTGTACGTCACGTTCTTCACCGTCGTATTTAAACCAAGCCCTCGACTCTGCAAACGTAACTGCAACCGTGCAAGTTGCATGCGAATGCAGTAGGGTAACGCAGGTATGTTTTAAAATCGTATAAAGTAAATAATACGCCTGAAGCATAAACAATGCCGAGTGGACTATTCCACTATAATTTTGCACAAACTTTACGTATGTAAAGTGGGCTATGCTCGATATCGAGTGTCGAGCATTTGAACCCCGGCGATGGCATCCACAGCCATCCACGGCTGGGCTTAGAAGAGAGCAGAGCTGTCCTGGCTCTCTGGGTGGGTGGAACAGCGTTACTCTCTCTCCCCTGTCAATCACGGCGACAACCATGGGCATCTGTGCGCTCATGTATGCGGAAGAGGGTGGATAGCGCTTTCCTCCGAGTGTCTCTGATATGCAGACAGGTTTAAGTTTCTTTTTGTTTTTTTTTCCATACTCTGACTGGTTCCGCTGCAGTATTTTTCAAGTGCTTGGTTTGATTCACTGCAACTCTGGACTTTTTATTCAGCATGACCGTTCAAATGTGAAAGATAAACAAACAGGGAGGCTACAGCGAACTCTGAAAGACAGTCTTAAAAAAAAAAAAAGTTGTATTCCCACTGAAGAATACCGAGCTTGAAGAAACAAGAATGTAACTTTTTGCTTAACGCTTCAAAGCTACACAGAAAGTTAAACACGATATGAAAGTCTTCCAAATCTTACGTTGGCGAGACGATAAAGCAAGGCTGATGCAGAGAAATTTACATTCTCTTCCTTAGGTTAAATCTAGGTCAACGCTGTCGGTATCCGTGTGTGCGTTTTGGCTGCGTGTTTCTCAGGGACGTCCTCCAATCGCTGCTTGTTTTATGGGTAATTATCCTGGTTGTCATGTTCGTTTAAACCAAAGATTAAAGACTAAAAAACATTTATCCATTATCCGTCCTTTTAGGTCACATCTTATTTCGTTTGTAGTCGTTTTTAAAAGGCCCGAATTACCTTTAACGTGAACTTAAATCCAAATAAAAATATACGTATGGTGGTGTCGATGTGCTCAGGAAAGACTTATTGAGTTTAAAGCTGATTCATTTAAACAGAAATTGATCTTTTGAGACAGAAGTTTCTGTGCGCTGTATACTTTAATATATCGGAAACTTTTCAAATTCTCCTTTTGAAGCGTTTAAAGCCTCTGTAATGAAACTATAATGTACGTTTCTTTTTTTTTTTCATCCACTTCTCCAATACCCAAGTTAAATTTTAGTTCTATTACCACGGCGCTTTATCTGATTTTTTTTTTGTTTTCAATTTTTTATTCGGGAATGTAAATGCACAAACACTCCAGAGAACCACCCGAGCGAATAAAAGGTGTGAGCCAGACATCCAGGTGACCGTCCTCCCAAATCCTGCTCGAGTTTGACCTTTAAACAAGTTCAACCAGCCTTTTATTATGTGACATGCATAATATACATCACAAGTTCCCTGCACGCACACACACAAAATATATTTCTTTACAAGTCCCCAGGAAGCTTATTAAACCCACAAAGAAAGGAAATGAATAAATACTAAATGCGTTGCCTGTGTGTCAAGCGCTGATG
Source organism: Noturus placidus (assembly GCA_022414735.1). Classification (NCBI taxonomy): domain Eukaryota; kingdom Metazoa; phylum Chordata; class Actinopteri; order Siluriformes; family Ictaluridae; genus Noturus; species Noturus placidus. The sequence goes on from JAFFST010049829.1 coordinate 325,133, forward strand.
TTGTTTGAATGGCATATTTCCCGCATGAACGGTGTATTTTCTCAAAACAACAAAAAAAAGGGGGGGAAAAAAAAGAGAGGGTACTCGAATATCATTAGGGTTCCATGCGGCATCTCGAGCTCAGAGGCGATCTCGGAGGCCACACCAGCAGGGTGGAAAACACCAGCGTTTGATGTTTTCAATCATCCACCAGCCTTTGTATCTCTCAGCTGGTCCCTGCAGGTTGGCGCTCTCTGAATAACATGTTTTTCACTTTAAAAAAAAAAGAGAGAGAGAGAGACACACAGTGAGAGAGAGAGAGTCAGAGACACAGAGAGAGAGAGAAAAAAAACTTCATTTGAAAGAAGAGTGTACTATTGGGTCTCGGCATGTTTACTTTCATTATCTTTGGTCCCCTTTTCCTCTCCCTCTGCTGGAGAAGCCAAACAGTAGCCTTTGACGCTTGTAAAGGCCCAGCGGAGGGCTCGTGGGATATTCAGCCACTCTGTTCTGCATGATAGTGGTTAGACCAGACCGGGTGCTCAGCTCAGCCTCCAGCCAAACACTGGACTCGTGTTTATAAACCAATAGCCAGACAAACACCAGATACACAAGCGCAATGCCCATACAAAAACAAGATTGCGCTCTGGCATGTGCGTGGTGGCCTGGGAAAACCTTTCACATGGTCAGATTTTGACATTTTCTCCTATATGATGTTCTCCTGAACTGAAATTGAAGTTGCAGCTCTTTTAAAGTTGTTGAGAAGGGGAAAAAGAGAGAAAGTCGATGCAGCTAAAGATTACGATCCAGTTGCAAGACAGCGGCGTGCCGAATGAACGATTAACTCGATTAATTGTTAACTATTAATCGATTCCATTCGCGTTAAATAACGAACCGCATCGTAAACGCTCCGTCTTCGTTCATCGTACGTTTGTATATGAGTAGCTCCTTATCTACCTGACGTGATGTTTGCACATCGAGTGAGCGAGTTAAGGTTAGAAGGTCGCTTCTTCATCATCTTCCAGGGCAAGTATACGGTTTATTTCAGTTTTCTTAAAGCAGAGACAACGTAGGCAGAAAAACCCCCGGTCGCGCCGACATCCGATGGGTTTTCCCCAGGACACCACCACTCGGACTCGGAGAACGTACGGGACACTGTGAAGAGAAACGCTCGAGGTGACGCGACGACGTATAACCCTGGGATATTTACGGCACCGAAGAATGATCGATGCGGTCATATCACGTCCTCTCTCCGAACAGTTTCGGGGACGATCGGCACATTTTGTCCATGACGGATAAATGTATTAGGCCGTCTGAAGCCTTCACATCCAGGCTGCATTAGAAATGTAATGATTTGTGTGCAGCTCTGTCGTAGAAGCCCACTTATTGTACATAAGTGTTATAATTGGAAGTTTATCGCATTACCAGGCCGCAGAGTGTTATTTCCTGCTATTTGTCTAATGCATCTTAAAGAACGGTAATCTAATAAAAAATCATTATTTCTTCCAAGGCTTTTAGACATTTGCGAACGATTTAAGGGAAAGTCATTTACAAAATGTGTCGAGTACAGTGCGAATTAATACCTCACCTTGTCAGAGTATGTGCATAAAAAAAATAAAAAATTCTATTGAGGCAGCGCGATTTTATTAAAACGGATGTACGCGGCTTTGTAGATTGCCACGAGCTAGGATCATCGTAGATAAATGGCTTCACTCAAATAACAGCTCGCATGGAAATGTGTTTTGTACTTTCTGCGACGCTGCTTTCCTTAATGTTGCTTTTAACTTTTAATGCTTTATTATTAGATCTTCCACTGCAGCAGTTTTGCTCCTCGTCTCTTTCACATGATATTTTTTTGACACCCAAAAAGTTTACTTATGGACAATATTTGTGTTCTTTCTTAGATGTGTGTGTGTGTGTGTGTGTGTGTGCGCGTGTGTGTGTGTGTGTGTGTGTGTGTGTGTGTGTGTAATGTGTTTTTTAAGGAGAAACATGAAGACAAAACCTTGAACCTGATGCGTGTATTATCCTGGGATGATCATTCCGTATGGAAAACACAAAGACTTCACAGACACACACACACTCGCTCACACACACACACACACACACACACACACACACAGAGCTGTCTGAGGGGATGCCTTGGCCTGAGATCACTGATCCGCCTGCTCTGAGCAAAGAGTGAAAAGGTGCAGGAATGTCTGATT
>JAFFST010049829.1:336788-363500 GCA_022414735.1 Noturus placidus
ACACACACACACACACACACAGTATGCTCTGTGACAACGCTAACTTTTCCTCTGCATGTAACCTCCTGTCTCACCTCAGCCCTGTGCCATGGAGAGAAAGCCAAGGACGTCCACCATTCATAAAAAGTCCCCGAACGACTTCCTGGGGAGAAGTTTGTAAACTAAACTCCCAAACCGCGGCGCAGGTCCGAACAGCTAACCTTTAGCATGGCGAGGCTGAAATCTTCAGGAGGGAGGAAGGGCTTCCGACCCTTCGGATGATTTGAAGACTCAAATACCACTTTCATTTATTATTTATCCCGGCGGGCCAAGGGGAAGGGAATGCGAGCGGAGAGTGTCATACCTGACTGGGTAATGTAAAGAAGTGGCCATCTCTGCGAGGCTCAACCCCAGGGACTCAAATCCCATTAAAGGCCCAGCAAAATTGCTTAATATCCAGGGCTGAAATAAGCTGTGGATCAAAATGTTCAGATGTGATGATGGGCGACAGGGCAGCTTAATATCTCTAACATTTCTTTCTTTTCTTTTTTTTCTTTTTCTTTTTTTTTTTTTTAAACCAAGAAAGACATCAGGTCGAATTTTTATTTATTTATTTATTTTTCCCGGGTGGAATTTTCAAACCGTATACATGTTCCGGATAATATCTCACGTGTATATGTGTATATGTTACCCAGCAGACCTATTAGTCTTATTAGATCAATATCTAAGCAATGACAGTAGATGAAGAAGCTGCAGATTCAGCCCATGGCCAAGCCCGAACGCTATTAGATCTCTTTTGTTGTGTCCTTTGTCTTTCTCTTGCCGCGTTAATGCTCTCGGGAAGGTAATGAACCTGCGTAATTGCAGAAGGGTGTAATGATGCATGTATGTATGAAGCATGGGCTTGTGCCTGTGCGTTGAATTTTTATCAATAAGAGAAATTGGATTAATATTTCAAAGTTAATGTTTGTGTTCGAGACGTTGGTGCCAAGCAAACATGAATTAAGTTTCACAGTCACTTGTGCAAAAATACAATTTTCTTTGGCATCGTAACTGATCTTTTTAATTATACCCTTAATAGCGTTATGGATTTTTGAAAGATAAATTAATATTGGCATCCTGGCAATTACAGGTCCTTATTATTTTTATGAAAATAACGGTCAAGGCTCATCTACTTCCTTAAGTCCATGGGCAAGAAATAATTCCGTGTGTCTGCAGTCAATAAAATTATTATTTATATGTTTCTTTCACCTGTGTTAGGTGGTTCTTTAGTACAAAACAACAAAATATTCAATGTTTTTACATCATTGATTTCATTTTCACATAGATTTTTGTTTTTACTGCCAAGAAACTGAAGGGGAAAACAAATCAGTAGATCCAGATTCATGGCACTGATTGGGAAATATGCATTGATTTAGCTTTGAACTTGAGTTGACTTGGTGTGTGTGTGTGTGTGTGTGTGTGTGTGTGTGTGTGTGTGTGTGTGTGTGTGTGTGTGTGTGTGGTGTTGTGGTTTTTTAGCAATGCTTCTGCTTTCAGCTTGAATCTCAATACAGTTATGTGTAATAAAGACAGGGGTTTGAGCCTCCCTGCTCAGCTTAGGGCTATATCTGCTTGGACTGGTATTGATAAGGATGCAGAATGGTTTAATATTGAAGAAAATTCACTTCCAGGAATCTCTTTGACAGTTTTGCCATTTATATATTCTGCAAGCACAGAAAAAAAAAGTGAAGAAAACAAATATGTGGATACTGCACATTCTCAAAATTTGGTCCATAATACAAAAAAAAAAGGTTTAGAGGTATAATAGCCTCATCACGTGAAGTACCCATAAAGATAATTAATCGACTTTTTGATTTTTTTAGGAAGGAATGTACCAATGCTCCCAATGTTTTTTTTTCTGCTTGATGGATTCCTCGCAGATCAGTTGAGTAAATCCTAAATATTTATATTACATGTATAATTAATGGCAGCCAGGAAGAAAATTACTGTGAATTGGATGAAAAAGCACAAACCTACTGTAACAGAACAGACATACTGACTGAAACAGGTATTCTTGGGATCATTGTCCTGTTGGAAGGTCCAGCGATGCCCATGCTTCAGCTTCCTCACAGACGGCGTGATGTTTTCTCCTAGGATTTCCTGATACTTCAATGAATCCATCTCACCAACGAATCCACACGCTGCAGGTTTCCAGTGCCAGAGCATGCAAAGCAGCCCCAGAGCATCACCAGGCCACCACCATGCTCGACTGTGGACAGAGCGTTCTTTCTTCATTCTTCTTCTTCCAGACATACCGCTGATCCATCGTGCTGAACAGTTCCGGTTTTGTTTCATTGCTCCACAGAACAGAATCCCAAAACTTCGATGGATTATTTATATGATATTGAGCCGATTTTTCTTACACTTTTGGGTCAGTAGTGGTGAACGTTTTGGAGTTCTGGTGTGGAAACCTTCTGCGTTTAGTACACGCCTTACTGTGAAACCTTAGTGTCTGTTACACCAAGTCTTGCTGCAGGTCTTTTGCAGTCACTCGAGGGTTTTTCACAACCTGCCTTCTCACAAATCTGGTTGATCTCAGAAAGCTTCCCTTTTCTGGCCCGTCCAGGTATTTCATATTATTTTCTGCCCTTAGCCAGTTCACCTGGTGCAATTAATGAAGCCCTTGATTATTCACATCATGTGTGCTTGAGACAACACCTGTTTCGCATATTTGTGCTGTAGTGAAAGATTCTATTCAGGGGGTTGAATAATTTATATATATATGTACTGTATATATCGATGCAATCAGAAATGCAGTCGAAATCGGATGCCTTTCAACAGAAATGGGCGCTAATTTGAACTTATCTCTTTTAAAGTAAATAGCTCGAATAAATGTTAATATATGAATTCTTCAGATTTTCTAATGTCGACATTTTCTGTCAGTAGGCTGTCAGGGGCCCCCCCTCTCTTTTTGTTCTCTTTCGTTTCTTTCCTTTGTATGTTTATATATGTTTGTTTCTTTAACTATAAATGTTATGTTTGTAAAAAAAAAAAAAAAAAAAAAACCTCAATAAAAACAGACAAGCAATACAGACGATCACCGGAAAATGTTTTGCACCATTATAAGTAAGTGGATGCAAGTTCCATACTCTCAGAACACACACACACACACACACACACACACAAATGCAAAAAAAAATCCATCTGGTTTATCTATAATGTTGAGAAGTGAGCTTTGTAGTCACGGAAGATTTTACAGTCTGTTTCCTCTATTCTTTTGGACGCTGCAGAAATGCAAATCCAGACAAATCACAAGGCAGAGGAAAGTATCCATTACGCAGTACTGGTGGTGATATAAAATATCCAAAGCAGAAGTTAACCCAGTGTACAACAGACACACACGTACACTATATACATACACTATATACATATATACAGTATATATATACAGTATATATATATATATATATATATATATATGTGTGTATGTATATGTGTGTGTGTATTGCACTGCAAACTCGAGCAGGTTTGCCTGCACCTCAGAGGACCTAAAACCCTGTGAAGCGCCTCTAGAAACTCCAGCATCCTCGTACTGTACTGCTCGTCCCTGGTGAAACGCTTCTTGTGGTTGGCCTGCTTAAATCCAGAGCCTCCCTGCTGCACACAGGTCAAACCGTCCAAGTCTGGCATGGGCACACGGTTTGGTTTTTCATTTGTGTGTGATGCATATCCACAGGGTTCGGACTTCCATATGCGCATAATGTAAATCGCAGGGTTGGACGTGGGCCGAGTGAAAGAGGATGTGCCTGTGGAACTGACTGCAAGTTCCCAGCGAGCCATGCTGCTTGTTTCTCTGGCCTCTGGAGGGAAGTCTGTGCCACACAGTAGCGTCTCGACTCGAACGGGTTCAGTCCGGGTTCAGCAGCGCAGTCACAGGACCCATGAGTCATGTTAGGAATGATTAAATTTGGGGTTTATTCGCGATTTCCGAGACGTTGTCGATTAATTTTCTATAACAGGTTTGTATTCACACGCTCCTTCTAATGCGTTATTGTTTCTATTGTAACAGCTCGTTCACAGTCGGTATGGTGAGATATGATGAGTTTATGGTGATGTCTGCTTAACATTTATGGAAGGTAAAGCTTTAAGTAACTTGAAGTTTTCTGACATCTTCAGACATCTTCTTTGCGGTTTCTCAGTAACATGACAAGCTGTGGGTTTTTTTTTTTTTGCTTATTAACTTCAAGGCAAAAAGAAAGAAAGTGCGACTGATGAGGCTTATAGCAGCTCTAATGTAAGAAGACAAAAAGAACTTGTTTCGAGGACATTCAATAACATTTGGTGTAACAATAAATGCATAAATATTCAGACACGATTTCATGATTTAGTTCATACCGCTAACGGATTTTCTGAAGGATAACGTAGCATTATCATTAGCTAACACTAGCTTTATTATCTAAACCGGTCCTGCGTACATTACAAAATCTACAGGATGTTTGTATAAATGTATATATTGTTTAATATTTGTAAAGCACTTTGAGACCAGAATGTCCTTGATCCTGAGATCAGACTCGCGGCTATCTTTGCTTGTATCCTGGCAACATCCCAGAATTTAGGGGTGATCAAAGAAAAACAAGAAATAAGAAATAATAAGAAATAAAACATCACACTGTATTTCAAACCTGATCACATGAAAAACATAAGAATTCGGAACGATCAAGGGCTGTGTTTTTTGGATTTCATACAAAAATAACTGCTAACAAATGTAACTCCGCCCCTCATGCTAATAATAAATCTAGATGTTTCTGATCTATTTATATTCAGGGCATTTCGTTTTAACGAATCACAACGTGGACGTATTTTCAGCTCGCTCGTTATCGGTGCCTAAACTAGTTCTTGCTGTCAATTAATTTTAACGAATTGCCTATAACAGGGTCATAGAGAGGATACTTACAGCGTATCACGCGTTCCCTAAACTTCTGCTACGGTATAATGGTTACCGCTCCAGCACTCATTTATCATTTATCCAGATTTAAAATGCAATCCATAAAGCTAAATGTGGATTTAGCAGGCGATCCAGACCTCGTGGACAGTTAAGGGGATTCCCTTTTGAGGCTCAGTCAGCTAGTCTATACATAATTCTACAGTGTAACTATGACTTTAGACTTCAGCCCCCATCCAAAAACCAAAAACCACAGACTGAAATAAATAAAAAAAAAATGAATTTGAAAATGTGCATTGAAAAAAAGCAAGACTGCACATGCATGCGCATATATATATATATATTTATTTATTTATTTATTTATTTATTTATAAACCGCCGGACTGTGTGGTTTATTTCATTCCTTGCAAGAATTCAGATGGAGGAGGTAGCGGTTTTTGGAAGTACATGAAATTTAATTGCTTTTCTATTTTTCATGTCTGGTTTGCAGGACCGGTGCGCTGCGCTGACACAGACGGATGAGAGCTTTGCAAAAGCATACTGTATAAAATAAGAAATAATAAAGTGAGGAGGTGAACGAGGGATGCTTTCTTTGCGTTATAAGCAGAGATGTGTGGGAAATAAGAAGGTGTTTAACGCCGTGTCTCGTTGTTTAAACGCGAGCGTGAAACGAGTTGCTTTTCGCACTCACGTATTTGCATTTGCTCGTGGAAGCTGATGCGTTTTTACTTCACACAAACGACGCAAAGGAAAGAAAAACCCCCGAAACGTTATGTTTTACATGGCTTTTTTAGCAGACAATATAATAACCTGGAACGGAACCCGGAGTAATTGCAGCGTCTTAAGTCCGAAAGCAATATGGAGGCTTTGATCAGTCTCAGGGGATCATTTTGTGCCTTTTTTTTTTTTTTTTTTTGCTTTTGTGTCGTAGCCACACAGAGTAAAGAACAGTGCCTTGATGTCTCCTGCTTTAACGTTCAGTCATTTTCTTTTTAACATAAAAGCCGCAGTCACGCTGCAGCTGCACCCAGAAGAAATGAAAGCAGCATCGCGATGGCTGTATACAATATTCCGAAGCCGATTCTTCAGTACATTTGGATTCAACTCGTATTTCAGGTATAATGAATGCTCCCTTGTTACCCGACGAAGCGAGCCGCATACGGGCTAAATCTGGATATGGAGGAGCCCAGGAATAATATAAAACTACAAGATCTATACATTATGATATATTATTAGTGTGCATAGATCATGCAAGACTGCTTTATATATAAAAAAAAAAAAGTCCTTTCTTCTCAGTGTCACTGAGGGAGTTGTTCCTTCAGGTCTCATTTGCCTGAGATCCATAATTCATAAGTATTAGCACTCGAGGAGCGTTTTAATGAAGCCCCTTTGGCCTCAAGGTCAGGCGAGCATCCGTTATTCAGGATAACACCGGAGAGAAGGAGATGTTGGAAGACACTGCCGTTTAAGTCACGTGCTCCTAATTGACCCGTGCTCTCGTATCTGTTTTGTCATTTAAATAACTCGCCGTAGTAAGCTTTCAATTAAGCACGAGATGGCTGCGGCGTCCCCGTGCGAGATTAATGAGCTGAGATATTGGAATGTCCCCGAATGACAAAGCGGCACCACACCTTAAGCTCTGTTCGCTATTGATTCTTGTCCTTCTTATTCATCGGGGTCATACATCTGGTAAATCCTAATCGCTCTTTTCTATCAGGAACAGGGGGGAAAAAACAGATTTTGATCAAAATAGCTATTGATAAAACTATTTGGTCTTTTAAACATTCCACTCGGCTGATGGCGTGCTTTTATTTCTTCTTCAAGTGTGTAACGTAATTTTGCACTTTGTCTCTTTCTCTCTCTCTCTCTCTCCACTAATGTATATAGCTAATGTATATATATATATAAATGGACGACCCATGTTAGAGTTCTATAGGGCGTCCCTTAGGTAATGTTATCGCATATAATACAAGGTAAATACAGTCTGTCTCTCTTCAAAGGTTTAGGTTTCAGGCATAAGGTGATAATGTATTTAGGGCCTGATTGTAATGAATGACATACACTACTGGTCAAAAGTTTGGAGACACTCAATTGATATGTTTCTCATGATCGTAAAAACCTTTTGATCTGAAGGTGTGTGAGTAAACGTGTGAAATCGGTGTGGTAGTATAATATGATGTGCCGACGTGTTTATTTGTTTCATTAGAAAACATTTTATTGACAACATTTTTTTCGGAGCGAAATATTCCTGAAAAGCAGACGATAAGTGTGCAGCGTCGGTGGGAACTCCTTTAATACTGTTTAAAAATCATCTCAGGGAAATTCCTCAAGAAATCGGTCGAGAAAAACGCCAAGAATACATTTCTGGAAATTCTAGGCGAAAAGGGCGTCGGCTTTGAAGATGCTATAATACGAAATGAATGAGTTATTTTGGATTATTTTTATTTATTTATTTTTTTTTTTTTTTGTCAGAACATAACTCCCATAGTTCTGTTTGTGTTACTCCAGAGTTTTGATGACTTTATTATTATTATTATTATTATAAAATGTGGAAGGAAAATAACTAAATAATTAAGAATGAGTGTGTGTAAACTTTTGAGCGGTAGTGTCGAAGGGGAACACGGTAACAGAGCAGACAAACAGCACGTGTTCTCTTTCCAAACGAACAAATAACACGAGTTATAGTTAGTCTTCAGAAACTCGATCTGCTAAGCTAGGAAACGTCACAGGAGCCTCAGAAGATCACAAATTTCATGGCGAGGTAGCAAATTTAGATAGCAGTTCAAGTTTTATTGACTTTTCCATTGACTTTGAAGGGCAGTAAAGTCACGTCATGTTGACTGGGTAAGGAGCAAAAAAAAGAAAGAAAAAAAAAAAAAACACCCCAAAAAAATGGTGAAACAGCAGGATCGAAAGGCAAGAAATGGGCGGTGGCCTCCAAGAGCTGTTTTCATCCTCTGCAACTCTGAACAGGCAAACTATAAACGTGTAAACAAACAACAATCAGCCGTAACATTAAAACCACTGACAGGTGAAGTGAACATCAGCACCTGTAAAGGGGTGGGATTTATTTATTAAGCAGCACGTGTTGACGTGTTGGAAGCAGGAAAAATGGGCAAGGACGTGTGTTGGACATATTTTACTTTTTAAATAAAGACAAATATGTATCGATTTTGTAGTATTTAAATTACGTGTTATTTTATAATAGATGTTGGGATTTGCATTGAGTTTGTTGTGTCATAGACAAAAAGACGTCTTTATTTCATGTTCGTGCGATCAAATGAAGGTACACTCACCGGTCACTTTAATAGGAACACCTGTACCGCTGTTCATTCGTGCGATTCATGTTGCACCACTATCGAATCATGCGGATACAGACCAACACGTGGTGGTGTTGCGCATTCTGAGATGCTTTTCTGCTCACCACGGCTGTAAAGCGTGATTATTTGATTAGCAGTAATAAGTAAATGAGTGACTGTACATCGATATACTCTTTCAGACAGCGTGAAGCTTAAACTTAATAAGTCTGGATCTTTTAACAAGTAAGTAATGACAGTTCTGCAGACGGTAATTTCCCCAACAATGAAAATAAGCGAAAATAAGAGTAGCTAATTTGCTCTGTAATACCATCCAGTCCTCAAACAAAATGATAGCGTATGATAGCGAGCACTTTTTTTTCTTCCACGTTTCTAATAGGATTTTGAAGAAAATGGCTCTCTGAATCGCTCTCTCCGTCTTGCTCAGCAGTACCATACTATTTCTGCTGGGAAGTGGTTAATTGCTTTAAATGACTGATGATGTGCGGGAGGAACCTGGAGCCAGGTAGCGTGATGGAAAATAGATAGCGCCCAAGGTACTGCTGCTGTAGAGAGCTGGTGAAACATGAGGGTTGCTGGTCAATTTCTCCTTCAGTGACACTCTCCGAATGGATGGAACAGATGAATTACTCTTGTCAAACAGCAGAGAGGATGGACCCGGTGCCTCAGCCCTGATTAAAAATGAATAGAATTATTCACTGAAACTTTACTCGCCTTTTGTCGCTCAGGTATTTAGTTTGAATCTGAAAACGATCGCTTTGTGTTTGTCTAAGCAGGAAAAACACGCCGACCCAAGAATTAAGAAACGGATCGCTTTCCCGAGCGGATAGATTTGAAAGTTGAAGCGTGGACCGAGAAAACCGAGATATTCGAAAGCGATGACATGTTTTTAGTGACGTGACACAGTTACGTGACCCATTCGAATCAAAACAAAGATGGCGAAACGATGTTGTGCTGCAGTCGTTGTGCCCGCTATCCAGAACGACAGCTTTGTTAAATACTAATGTCACTTTAGTACAACCTTCAGATTGCGTCTCGAAATAAACGGCTGACGGAAACGACGCATGCCAGCGCTTCTAATGTTTTGACTCGTGCGCAGTACAGACGTGTGAGCGTTTTCAGACGAGCAATTTTTGGAAAACGTTTGAAAACGCCAGTGCAGCGAAAGGTCAGGGTGCGTTTTAAAAACCAAAGGTAGTGATGTATCCAGATTCATGTCGACGTAGCCTAAATCGCCCCTGGGTGGTGAAGGAGTGTGTGAATGTGTGTGTGAGGTGCCCTGTGACGGACTGGCATCCTGTTCGGACCATATCCGCCGTGACCCTCGTCAAGAGAAAGCACTTACTGAAGATGAATGAATGGTTAGAGTTCTCTCATACTGTATAGTTAATATAAATAAGCACAGGTATTTTTAATAACCTTTACCAAGGGTGCCAATAATTCTGGAGATGACAAAAAGAGTCACATATATACATTTACATTTATTCATTTAGCAGACGCTTTTATCCAAAGCGACTTACAAGTGAGACACACTCACACACCAATGGTAGCAGAGCTGCATGCAAGGTGCTAGCTTGCCATCGGGGGCAACTTAGGGTTCAGTGTCTTGCCCAAGGACACTTCGGCATGAGGTCACCCGGGCCGGGATTCCAACCACCAACCCTACGATTAGTGGATTAGTGGACAACCCGCTCTACCGACTGAGACACAGCCGCCCCATATATATATATATATATACTTACGTGAGCTGACTAAAATGCTAATATGTGACTGTAAACATTCCAGCACGGATTTTTATTTGCCTTTCGAAAATAGTGTTCTGATGGTGAGATCGGTTCTGACTGTGACCGTGCATACACCGTATTCATCTTGTATAATTTAATTCATGCTTTTTGACAAGACTAAGAAGTTAAAATACCAAGCATCATATTATTCTGATTTCATGCCTCCCGTACTTTTAACACTTTCCGAAACGTGGCGTTTTCTCTCGAGCGAACCCACAAAACAATAAACTTTCTTCAGCAACATGGCCGACAGTTATTCTGTCTGTGACTCGTTCATCTTTGCCACCATGAGGCGAAGTTAATGCGGCACTTTTCGGGAAAAGAAAAAAAACTCCTCCTTTTCTCTCTCTCTCTCTCTCTCTCTCTCTCTCTCTTTCAATCCGAGACAGAGGAGAACTGCATTTTAATGCTTTTGTTCTTTTCAAAGCTTCACATTCAGTCGAGCCCATAAGGCTTTCTCAGAAATCAGCCTTAAGTACTGGATAATCTCTCTCTCTCGCTCGCTCTCGCGCTCTGGATGTGCAGTCGTGTCTTAACGACACGAACGAAACAAACTGTTTATTCGCATACATTTTGGAGAGAGACATCAGGGGGAGCAATTCGAGTAAACTTGCAGGTGTGGAGTTTTTGCGAAATTATTGCTGAACCATGAAAAATCCATCAGGAAGTCGCATTAAAGCGGCCTCTATTCATTACGTGGATCACTCTGCTGTATTATTACATCGGAGTTTTGGGAAATATGTTCTGAATCGAGGAGTACTGCGCCGTTTCGAATATCGTTTCTGGTGCGCTCTCGAGTGTTTGGTTCTGTTTTGAAGGAAATTAAGTACGGAGCTAGGAATCAGACACACTGCTTAAAGTATTATTTCCTGTTCAAGTCTCAAAGGGCAGCTTGTCTCTCAGAAAGAAAAGAGAGCGAGAGAGAAATCCAACAGAGGAGTACATCTCAAAGGAGGGTTTTTTGCTTTTCTGTTGGAAAGCACATCTGCATATATTTTTGATATAGACAAAAGCGTGTGCTTGCCATATCTTTGAAAGGGCTTACCTGTGATCTAAACAGTGGCTGGACAGGGAACGGCGAGTTCACAGACAGACAGAGACGATCCGTGCTGCCAGCAGACATTTTGGCTTCGGCGTCACATCCTGATGTCATGTCTGCTTTCTGACAAATTCTTCATTATGTAATTCCGGTTGTATCAGCGCCAGAGATGCGGACGTTCGCTGTGTGACTCGGTCCACCTGTGACTGCAACTTGTTCCCATGTGACATGGACTTCTCGAGTGGTCTCCAAACAAAAACCAAAACGAATAAAGATCCCAGGTGTATTTCATTAGAAAATAAATCTGCCCAGCTGTTACTTACTAGACGGATCGAGCTATTCGCTACAGAAATGACGGATGATCCGGATTCATGCACCAGAGTAATGGCGAATCCACCGCTACTGCTACTACATACATCTTTCTACATGTGCTGAACGGTATACTGTACGCAGTATAACAGTCAATTCTCAGGGAATCTGATGTGTGTTAACGGGCTCAGTGCGCAAACACTTCCGCGATCTTCCTAGTGCCGCATCGGCGTTTCCTTTCCTTTCACACAGTGAAGGTCGTTTACAGTTCGCTGTCCAGAGATCGATGACCATCGGTGACGTTCATGAGATATGCACATGGAGAACTTAGCAAGCTGTAGACACCGTACGGTTATTCATATATACACGACACTGGAGGTAATACAACACCTATTTTATTAGAGACGGCGTGTTTACACGCGCTTGTTTACATAAGCAAGTTCGGATTAAAACGCACATTCGCCAACACAACGCAAGAACCGTGCGCGTTCCATTTTTAAGACGTGTCGCGAGCGCTAGCACCGATTTTAATCTAAACATACAGTTGAAAAAATGAGGCGAGATATTAACGGCGCACTAACAGTGCTTTTGTGAAGAGGAAAAACCTAGAAGGAATAGTTCTAGTGTTTGGGATAATCCAGTCGCAGTCAGTAAGATGAAGCTGAACAGTGAGCGAACGCTAACGCGGTAAACTGAAGCGCTTTACTAGCGGGTTATTCACCCAGACGCTTCCTGTACACATAGGAGATTAATCAGACGTCTAGATACGACATAAACACGATATTAAGACTCGCTTCTGCACAAAATGACGCGAACGCAAGAGTGAACTCGGACTTCAGTACGGCGCTAGGTAGAACGGATAGGTCACGTCGTGAATCCGCTGTTTCCGTAACAACGCTCTAAAACACGCACAAGGCGTACTCACAATATCGTTCTGCGGTCCATTTTATTGATCGTTTATGTCTTCATAGCAGGAGAAGCGTCTATACATGGACTAGCTGTTGCTTAATATTTGGTCTCAGAATATTTAAGTGAAATTTGCTATGTTAAATAAATAAAATAATCAATGTGTGCATACTGTGTAAGGGTTTCATCGTCCGATTTTGGATCGTGCCGCCTCCACGAAGCTTTCACTACTCCAGCAAGTTAAGATGCAAAACTAGCTCATGAATTCTCCCAGTGACAGATCGGGCTTAAGATAAGTGGGCATTTTTGGTCTAATCCAATCCTTCTGGGCTAATCTCGAGTCCAGAATGTTTCGATTGAGAAAGCAGCATGGTACCGTCACTCAGGCTGTGACGGTGCCCCAAACACGGTAAAGCACCATAACATTCCACTACACATCTCAGCATGACCTTCAAGCACCAATATTTCCTCTGGCCTCAAAGCCCGCTGTGTGTTCCGAGGGGCTGACTGTGTGACCTCACATCCCGCGTGTCCGACCCTTCGGGGATTTGACCTCAAGGGGTCAAGGCTCTCCTCAGAACACGCTACCAAAACGAAACATGGGGGGGGGGTTGTATTTTTTCTTTAGGAATAACTGGAACGTTTCTTCTAAATTGTTAAGATAATTATATAGAACTCGATTAACAAAATGTAGCAGACTTATTTAACTATTTGGCATCTTATTAAATTTACCATGAATACTCACACACACATACACACAAACACCATTGAAGTATTGGCGGAGAATTGAGGAGAATCAAAAGGAAAAGAAATCAGAGTGCTCGTTTTTCACAGTTAGGATTGTCACAGGCTGGAATTGACTTCGCCCCATTTCTGGGATGGAAAGGAGATCTGTGAGTGCTCTGTCAGACGTTTATTAATCCAGCCATATCTGTGTGTGTGTGCGTGTGTGTGCGTGTGTGTGTGTGTGTGTGTGTGTGTGTGTGTGTGTGTTTGTGGATTCAAACAGTGGGATGATTGTTGCCATGGTGCTTGGCTACAGAACTTAATTCCAGATCACTTGGAGCTCTGATTGCTGTGACAGTTTTGTGGGTCGCAGCTTCTGTGTGTGTGTGTGTGTGTGTGTGTGTGTAGACGTAAACATAAAACACGCAATATGGCTTATTCCTATTCATTTATTAAACATGTTTAAATAAATTAAACATGTTTAAGAGCGGCTGTGTCTCAGTCAGTAGAGCGGGTTGTCCACTAATCCACTAATCGTAGGGTTGGTGGTTGGAATCCCGGCCCGGGTGATCCCATGCCGAAGTGTCCTTGGGCAAGACACTGAACCCTAAGTTGCCCCCGATGGCAAGCTAGCACCTTGCATGCAGCTCTGCTACCATTGGTGTGTGAGTGTGTCTCATCTGGAAGTCGCTTTGGATAAAAGCGTCTGCTAAATGAATAAATGTAAATGTAATGTAATGTTTAAAGACATACAATCCTGCCAAGAAAAGATTCTCTTTCATGATTGGCTAACAGGGTCTACATGTTTGGAACCTGTTTTTTTTTTTTTTACATTTAAGTAAGAATGTTGCAGGTTTGCATAATGAATATGTAATGGGGTGGATTTTTACCATAAGAGTCTGCAAGTGCGAGTGCAACTACGTTTTAACAACTCGAAAGATTCACAGAATGTACCGTCACAGTATCTTAGTGACAAATTTCTTTAAAGTGCACATAGGATGGTTTTGAAATGTGTCGAATTTTGTTTTCTATCGATTTACACGCATCTGAGGTCAAAAAACACATTTTTGTGTGCTCATAATGTAAATTACAGCATTACCTTTTATCCCCAGCATCACAAACGACTCGTTAAATGATCCGTTCTAAAGGATTCGTTCTAAACTCGTCCTTTCAGAGAGCATACTCTGCTCTGATTGGTCAGATGTCCCAGTCTGTCATGATTGGTCTACCAATAGCTGGAATTCAGACTAATTCTTCTGTAACAGTATCAATGATCTAAAGCTAACGGTACACAGATGAACAGACGCTTATTTAACATTTATGGAAGGAGTCTCCAGTGTCAGCGCTTTGTAGCAGAAGAAAGTGGTGAGGGAACGACTCGTTTAAAGCTGCTATAACGTACATGTTTCACAGACGTTCCACAACGTTGCTACAAACGGATGTAAAATATGACGTGTTGTTGATTTCATAAATAAAAAATGAATAATCATTGCTGTGGCATTTTTAAATTTTGTCTCTGTTTGGCACAATCAAATTTGGGACTGTGGTAAATCCCAGCCTCAGCGTTTACACACTACATGCCGGTTCTCCTTCTGTGCACATGATCAGTAATAAGATTTGCTGAGATCTTTTGATGTCTCTCGTCCGATGCACAGAGCATGTACTCGATAAGCACCGAGACATGTGTTTATACATTTGGACAAGGCTCAGTTCTTGCATTCCAGCAGCAGGGAAACACAAACAGTTCTCAACCAGTGCGATAAATCAGCCCAATTCTGTATATTTCTCTGTGTTTTAATAATCTTAACAAAAACCAGGCTCCTTTTTTTTTTTTTTTTTTCAACAGCATAATGGCTGTCTGGTGTGTGGGATGTCTCTTCCCTTCTTCTTCTTCTTCTTCTTCTTCTTCCTCTTCTTCTTCTTCTTCTTCTCCCCCCGCCTTACTTTCTTTCCTCCTCCTTGTTTTTTTTTTTTTTTTTGTATTTTTTTTGCCATTATTAATTTTCTCCTGTGTTACATTCAGCTGCTTTAAGCTGTTTTGCTTGCCTGGAAGATCCCTCCTGCTAGTTTCTGCAGTGCTGGTGAGCGTGGCTGCCATCCATTTCCCCCCCTCCGCGCGCCCCGGCTCTCATTTTCTGGGTGCTTCATTTTGAAGCTCACCCCAGGCATGCCGCTGCGGCCCGGAGCACTGTCACTGGTGCTGCTTTATGACCAGCCATTTTCATTAGATCCCCGCCATGCTGGCAGGACTGTTTTATTCACCACCGCCGCCACCATCTTGTCCTCCTCCCTCCTCTTCCAACACTCATTTACATTTTATTTAATGAGGATCCTGATCACCAGCGCACATTCATCACTCCTGCCTACATATGGGACAGGCTGCCTAGTGCCTATGGAGCCCCTTAGTACTACTACTAGAAATACACACACACACGTACTCTCTGTCTTTCTCTCTCTCTTTCTCTTTCTCTCTCTCTCTGAAAGCACTATTTATAGCCTCGACCCGCCTCTCACCATATGATGAACAACCAAATGTGTTTGAATTTTTTTTTCTTCCATATCATTACCCGTGTATTGTCATTATTTACTCCTTTAGCAGGTATATTTGGCTTTACCACACAGCACGCATACCCTTCGCTAGGACACTCCGTTTACACACACACACACACACACACACACAATCAGCGCTTAACAATTTCACTTTAAATCCGCTACCATGAAAGATTTCATTTCACAACTTCACCACCTTTTATACCAAAGAATCGTGTTGTAACTAAACTGTCATCCACAGAACAGCCCCCCCTACCACCCCGCCCCTTTCCATGAGAAACACAGTTTAATATTTTCTTTGGATGGCTTTCCTCTTTACTTTACTGTCTTTTTTTTCTTCTTCTTCTTCTTCTTCTTTTCTTTTCTTTTTTCTTTTCTTTTTTTTTTTTTTTTCAATTTTCCTTGGCCAACTCATACCTGTTTTTCCAAGCCGCATATTTATGTTATTGCAGGCTGTCTGCTTTGCATTGCACAGTGTATTTTAGATTATAATGACAGACCACAAAAATTTCAAACTCCACACTGCGGCGTTCGAAAAAGAAATAAATAAAAATCCTCACAAATGAACTAACTATCTGTAATTAGGTAATAGATACTTGTTTTTCATCCTGCTCCTCTGATTGACGTGCATGAATATGTATTTCCAACCAAGACCCAATTACTTTTGTAAATATAATCATGTTACTTGGTAATTAGCATTGGCTTTTCAACTAACCCCTAACTGTTCTAAATTAGCGTAATAAGGGGTTACTGACTGTCAGGAGTCCGGGAAGGTTTTTTCTTTTCTTTTTCTTTTTTTTTTTTTTGTGGACTGTATATATTGTTTTATCAGTGACCTGTATCCTGTTTACCTGATATAAGTAATGTCTTAGCAATGGCGCTCCCTAAAAGCTGGAGGTCGGGTGGGGGTGGAGGGGGGACGCTTGGAGAAACGCATCCAAACTTATTCCACATGTTATCGTCTGTATTGCAGGAGCACGGCGCCATGGTTACCTTGGAAGTTTAACTTTAAACAGCTGGCGTACTTGGATTGTGAAATTGCATTGCCCTGCCTAAATTCACTTAAGATCAAAGCCTTCGGCTTAACACAGCAGCTCTCCTTTTCTGGCCTCGAGCCAAACGATAATTTGAACATTTTGTCTACTTTAAGGGGAACACTGTTGGTCGGTGGTGTATTCCCCAAATCGTCAAACGGCAGCGTTTACGAGTCGGTTGTAATAAAGTCGGCCGTGGTCCGACTTTTGCACACACACACACACACACAAAAAAAACATGTACAATGAACAGAACACGGAGAAAACCGTCGCCTTGAATCCGAACGCGAATCCAAGACGTCTGTCTGCGTTCTGCGTGCGTGTCTTCGTTTGAACTTTGACACCTGATTCCCGGCAGCACAACGAGCACAACGCCGTCCTCAGGTTTCATCTAAATTGCATTAAAAAAAAAAAAAAAAAAAAAAAAAGCGGACGATTTCCTAGAGACTTCTCTCTGCTTTCTCCAATTAGTTGTAAGAGCCTTTAAGGTAATCATTGTCAAAGCAAACCTTCTCTTCCTGCTGAGACATCTGAAGCCCGAGCCTCGTATCTGTTTGAAATTCCAACTTCCAGACAGCACTAATATACTGGATGCCTTCTCATTGATTAAGAGGAGAGAGAGAGTGAGAGAGAGGGCGGGGCGGGTTGACTTCAGATAGGCGAAAGGCCGTGTACACAGGAGACGCACGAGCTCCAATCAGCCTGATTGTGATTCTCTGGTGTTCTGGAGCTCTTTCTAACATTTCCATCAATACCAGCAGGGTTTATTTAAGCTGCCAGCGAAGCCTAATTATTAGCCTTAAAATCAAACACACCAAATCAATTTGTGTTGCACACCAGACTCCTTAAAGGACAAATCTACCTGAACAACCTGTATGTTAATCTTCATAATTAAAACGAGGTCTTTCATTGAGGCGCTGGTCTATTCTCACTTTAGCGGTTTAATACATTACCCACAATGCCACCCGATATTTCATCTCCACCTTTAGCGCTTTAGTCTGGCTGTCTCACCTCTGCTCAAACTCATTAGTTAATGTGACATTAACATCGTTAAAAAATGGCGAGTATTAAAATAACATGCTTCATTTATGTATATTTGAGAGCTGAGATGTTTTTTATCTGTCGAATGCCATTGTAACTGCGCTAGCGATAGCAACGTCCCCCGTGACGCAAATACGGCCACAAATTAGCACCTAAATCGCCAAGGACTTCATACGTGTTTCTGTATAACCATATTTAATGTGTTTCAGGATGGACTCATCATTTAAGGCTATACACGAAGTCATTTCTACCGATATTAACGCTGATTTATCCCACAGGAACACACGGGTCATTGCGTTTGCATACAAACATGCGCATGTTGCTTCCCTTGGCTGAAAAACATGTATGGGGAAATTCCCATTTGCTCACAACAGTTGTAATTGGAGCTGTTTCCTGTTTGTGTTATTTCGAGCTCTCGATTTGCAGCTGAGAACATTAAAAATAAATAAATAAACAAACAAACGAATTTAAAAAAAACGAAGCGCAGAGCCCGGAATGGAGATACGACCCTGCAGAAAGCCGTTCCGCTCACAGACGCCGCATTAAAATGGAGCTCATCATACCTCGTCTCGGGTGCTGGTGGGACCAAATATTTGTTTTGTCTCCCTTGAAGTGCACTCCTTTACAATGGTCGTATTTACAATAATCTCCCAGAGCGTGAGCAGCATGCAGACGCACGACAGCTCGAACTGCCGCGTACAGTCCAATCTTTAATTAAATGAACTCTTTCAGCGATAAAGCTTTACGAGAGCGCTTGCATAGCCATGTTTATGATAACAAATCATAGGCCTCATTTGCATTACAATTGCAACGTTTTCTCGTCTCGGTTAAAATTCATGAGCGTTTTCTTCAGGCCTCTCGGTTCGATCGGACCGTACAGGCCGGAGGCTGTCGGCTGTGGCATCGCGCGTAGAACCGTATTAATGAGCT
This sequence comes from Noturus placidus, assembly GCA_022414735.1. Classification (NCBI taxonomy): domain Eukaryota; kingdom Metazoa; phylum Chordata; class Actinopteri; order Siluriformes; family Ictaluridae; genus Noturus; species Noturus placidus. Next base: position 355,328 of record JAFFST010049829.1, read on the forward strand.
TTCCGTGTTCTCTGCTCTTTGTATGCTTGATCATTAACTGTGTTTCTTTAGCATGTATTGCACACGGACTCGGCAGCGTCCGCAGTACTCTGTGCTGACCACAAGGATTCTGGGGTTTTTTTTGGGGGGCGGGGTCAGAAAATCCTCATTTCCGTTCAAATTCATGCGGCATGATTTCTTCTCTAGAGCTCCTTAAAACCGTACATTCAGCTGAAGAACAAACACATCAACTTGTGACGTGCACATTTTTCATACTGTAGTCTACGTCCCCACAGCGTACTGGTACTTCGAAAGATGATAGAGATTCGCAGTGATAGGATGTTTTGAGTTCGCACAGTTGAAAGCCAGGTGAAAACGCGCTGATTAAAAACAAAGGTCACGTTTAAATGACATAGAGAGAACGACTGTATGCGGAATCCTCGAACCCGATTGATCAAAAAGGTGCCGGTTAGTTTAATATAACTTGGACAGTAGTTCCGTCCGCAACATAAACGTTAGCATGTCGCCGTTCTCGTTTAATAAAGAACATTCCGGGTTCTTTGGAGACATTTACGTCAAGTTTATATACGGAGACTCGAGTGTCATCGCTCTAAAATCTCCCAAAGGTGTTCAGTCGGGTCGAGATGTGCTGACTGTCAAGGTCATAGCGTACGATTTACATCCTTTTCATTCTTCTCAGGGAACCCTCGTGGACGAGACCACGCCCAGTAGGGTAGAAATGTCTCACCAGAAGATCAGTCAGAAGATCTTCGGATTGCTTTGCAGTGACTTTTTGCTCCAAGTTGACGAGTAGACACAAACCATGCCAGCAATAGATAGATAGATAGATAGATAGATAGATAGATAGATAGATAGATAGATAGATAGATAGATGGATGGACAGATGATAGATAGATAGATAGATAGATAGATAGATAGATAGATAGATAGATAGATAGATAGATAGATAGATAGATAGATAGATAGATAGATAGATAGATAGATAGATAGATGGACAGATGATTGATAGATAGATAGATAGATAGATAGATAGATAGATAGATAGATAGATAGATAGATAGATAGATAGATCTTCAATAGCGGAAACAGTGCTAGGATGCTAAACATTGTACTGACGTTTACACGATTTAATGTAGTTTATAGTTCTTTAAATTTGAACATTTTATCAGTCAAAAATGAGTGCATGAGTCATGAGTTTGTACTCCGATGAACCCATTTGCTGTTTTAGTTCATGTGTTACAGATTATTTTCTGGGTTTTTTTTAGGTCTCGTCCATTTAGTCATTTTTTCATGCGGTTCCTTCAATAAGTGCTCAAGGCTAAGCTGTTTTCTTTCAGTTAGCATGAAGAAGTCCTTCATGATCATGTCATTCCTTTTGACCAGAACATGAGGCCTACGTTGTTTATGAGCTTGGTTTATAAAAGCCTACATATTTTAGTCCCATAATGTCATTTGTTATTGTTATTTTCACTTCTTTATGCCTTGAAGGTCTCTTCAGAGGTCTCAGAGCGGCCTGTCGTGTCTGTTTGTCGATGGTCTCGGAGTTGACTCGTCCAGGATGCATGTGATGGAGAACGAGATGTTTGTTTGCATCTTCAGAAGCCTATTGACTTTGGAGACTGGATTTGTAGTCCTCACAGAGTGTCGTTCCTGAGTGGTATGCTACAATTACAGTGCTTGGTTTTTGTTGTAGATTTTTTTTCCCTTCAACGTATCCATGGTAAAAAAAATAATAATCATTTATCGACTGTTGACCTATACGTGTCCTTTAAACACCCGCGTCTCGTCGCTGTTGTCTTTAGAGTTGTGTAAATAAGAGAATATGTAACCTATACTCGGTTAACCTTCGATTGAATGACCATGATAACGGTTAAAAACACACTGTAGTGAAAAGTATTTTATTCGGAGTTGGTTTTCACTTTCCAGGAACGTTGGGAATTTCAGGAACTGGTGTGCAGGAGAAGTCCTTCCTCGCTGGGAATTTTTTAAGCAGTGCTACTTTTTCCACTGTGCTGAAAGACCGCACACTTCGGACTGTCCTTGGGTTTGTTGACGTTCTCCACCTCAGACTCAGAATTCTGAATGGCCCAGAAATGGTCACGTGACACGTCTGTGATATCGACGTCACACCTATCAGTCCGTTCTGAATCCTGGAGTCGGAATCAGAGCGTGAATTGATACTTTTGGTTCATTTGCTATGTGTTTTGAATGAGTTTTTTTGCTTGTATCTCCTCCACACTTACACATCTCTTCATAACCTTGCTCCACCTTAATGTGCAGATCTCTTACAGCCCTACACCCCTTCTCGGACTCTCCGATCCTCTTTATTGGGTTTCCAACTGGTCTAATCACCATGGCCATAGGGCCTTTAGCCGTGTTGCATCCTCATCTTTTGACATTTTTCTTACAGTTGTCAAGTTTGTAATTGTGGATTTTCTCTTTTATGGTTTATTGACATGGTTTATTTATTGCTATTTACTACTTTGACATTGTCATTATTGCTACTTCTTGTTCTTGATGTATGGTGACCTTGAGTGATTTGAAAGGCACCTTAATCAAATAAAATGCATTTTTATTATTATTACTATTATTAATAGTAGTAGTAGTAGTAGTCGTTTCACAATGTACATAATTATATAAACTACAAAGCAAAGTAAATGTTTGCTGAGGTGCGTGTAGGACTGAAAACACACTCGTAAATCTCTTTTACTCATTGGTTGGTCTGGAAGTGTGTGTAAATCACAAAAACAATCCAAGCACGGAGAACACCGAGCACTAAATAAATAGTTAAAAACATGTCGTGTGTCACATCTAGAGTGTTATCGTCTGAGTGCGTTCCTGCAGTGCTTCAGCGCTGTCATTTGGCTCAGGACGCTGCAGCACAAAACAATCACGATTGCACGATGGATTCACTTCATGTAGAGGAGTCGATTTTGGAGTCGACTTGCTTGCTCAGTGGAATCAAATCAAAAGCGTTCGGGTTTCCTTGGAAGCAGCCCGAGGGTTCGGTTCAGACGTGTTCCTTCCCCACAATACGTTGTACAGTCCACACAGAAAAAAGAGGTTCCACGAGGTCTCTTTAGGTTCTACTTGAACCTAGAACCCGGTGGATGGGAATCCCTTTGCGGTAGGGTCACACATGGAACCTAAACGCTTCAGTAGATGTAATGAGTAATCAATTAGATGATATCTGCGAGGTTCTATAACCCGATTATGGTGCACGAAATGATTTAATCGGCCTTTTAATTTTCATTCTAAACGATCAATTCAAGGGTTTAATTGAGTTTTGCCGGCACACTAATTGCATTCAGATGTAATTGTACGCGGGACACGACTGTAATACTGTAGTGCGTTACGCTGTATTGCGTTTATATTCCATATTAATAGAGGCGTTTTGGGAGGTCGAGCGCTGTGTAAATGTATGACTTCATGTTTCCTTTTGGTGGCAGCCATGTTGCAAGCTTCGCATTATTTAAGACTCCAAATCCATGTATTTACTTTGCACATTTAGTCGAAGTACAGTGTGTGTGTGTGTGTGTGTGTGTGTGTGTGTGTGTGTGTGTTATGACCTTAACTATGGCATAAGTTAAAGTATTCCGAGATTATTTGCCGAAGCATGTTCAATCCATCCGGCTATGAATCTTACACATATAAATATCATTACTGAGCATGCTTGTTATATTTATTAACAGCTTTCTTTCCACACGAAGAATTCCGTTCTCACTCATCTCTGACGTCATCGTTTATAAGTTGAAACGTGACCGGAACATGACTCGCCGTCTGATTAATTAATCTGCTAAAACAAATTTTTACAACCTTTTTTTTTTTTTTTTTTCCCTTCCCTCGCCACAAGGACGTCGCGCAGCATTATTGATGTATAAATCAGGCAATTTAATGATTGCCGAGCGCTCCGGCTAATGTTATTTCCCTGAAACAGATAACAATAATAATATGCATGTCTCTCGGAGCTCATAAATATTGTACTCAATCTCAGCAGAGAGGGTGCATATGCATAAAAGTGCACTTGAGGTGTGTGCGTGTGGGACTCATATGCAGAGCGCCCTTTGTTAAGAGATGAGAAGTTCGACCCCGGTGACCCAGTCACTGCCTGGCTATGCATATAAAAACAGGAGTCGGCATTAATATCTCGCCTAATGACCTCGGCGAATGAAAGCCCATTAAGGTAATGACATCGCCGCTGAGACCTTGATGTTTTCTTATTCTCCGAGCGTGCACAGAGGCAAAGGCTTAATGAGAAAACATTCATATTGTCATGATATTAAAAAGAAATGCATATATTTTTCTTGCTCTCACTCTCTCTCTCTCTCTCTCTCTCTCTCTCAAAAAATAAATCACTACTGTGCTGCAGTGTGTTTTCATTTTGTACTAAATGAGCTAGCAGGAGTTTCTCACACCTCCCCATAGCAAATCCCTTTGTGTCAAGGGGAAAAAACCCCAACAACAACAACAAAAACAAACAAATAGATGCGTTTTCACCTCCGTGATGAATGGAGACCAATCTTGGGCTTGTTCTCTATAGAATTTGTGCTGGATGGAGTCCAATCGCGTCACCTTTCCGTTCCTGAGCAGGTATAGGAGCGCAGGAATAAACCTTATTTGTTTAAGCGAGACATCGCTAACTTGATGCATATATATATATATATATACACGCCAGATGTGTTATCGTGACCAGTACAGCCTACACGTTTCACACGGATGACGTGGAAACATGAGGCTGAAGTGTCATGTGATCTAGGGGTTATAATAGCACTGATTAGCTGTGCACGAGAGCGCTTCTCACGCACACACACACACACACACACACACACACACACACACAGGGTTTTATTAACATGGAATGTTAAAAAATAGGAGATATTCCTTGTGGAATTAGTTGTTCTTGTCTCTCACTTCAAGGATGTATTTCCACGCTTCCTCATTATCGGCACTTACAGTAACGACTTCTCAACTCTGATGACACGCACCTTCATATACACATCAGCCATAAAAGAGCAATTTGCGTTCTCATGGCAACCATATATTCATTCGCCTGCAGTGCACACAATGGAGGATGTGTACAAGAATAGGCACATAACTGGATTTATATACAGTGTTTATTCTGTCTCTTGCAAAACAGACATACGGTCAAATCCCAAAGCATGCAGATTGTAAAATCAGCTTTATGTTTAAACCTACCTTCTTCTTTTCTTTTTTTTATTACAAAAAAAAAAAATCATTATTATCGATCATAACAGCCCAGCGTCTTATCATCATATTCTATAAGTGCAATTTTTAATATCCGAGTCGAATTATAAAAGACAAATTGTAGTGTTCTAACATCAGCTTTTTTTTTTTTATCAGAACGGACCAGCGGATTGATCAATAATTTTAATTCCGGACCCTTTTGTTTGCCCAGAGAGCGATGTTTGTTTAACAAAAAAAGAGAATCATTTATTCTGTAAACGAGCAGCGGTTCCCCGAAGCCGAGCTCGCAGCGCATCCCAGCCTTGCATGGTGAAGCCCATCGCCGATCTAATTAACATGCAGATATGAATCAGCACATTGGCAACTCAAATTGCCTTCTCCCCTTAATGCAGCTGTAAATTGTTCTACTTCAAACATTATGCCCCCCCTCCCAAACCACCACCACCACCTTTCTCCAGCTTGTCTATAACGACTTCTTTTTTTTTTTTTTTTTTTTACCCAGACCGTCAGATGCTTATTGGACAATCTGCCCTGACTCCAGAAGACCGCCTCTCCAGGTTTTGTCCCTCGGGGTTGACGTGGGCAAGTTTCCTGTGCCCTCTGATGGAGTTCTGGGTGGCTGAAATCCCCTTGGCGTGTATACAGAAGCTCCCTGGAAAGCTTGATATCCGTGGTACAGTCCAGCGGAGTCAGGAAGCGACGAGGCTGTCTACTCAGCACGTATTTGCATGCGACGCATATCTGAGCCCGGAATGCCAGCTTTCCGCCTCTCATTAGGCAAAAGAGGGGGAGCCCGCATCGTAGCTCTTGCCACCCCCACCCCTTGCCCGCCCCTCTCCCTCCCCTCTCAGACATGCGTTCAAACCACACACACACACACACACACACACACACACACACACACACACCTCTCTTGGTGGAGCAGATCCTCAGCAGTGTCGTTTGTGTGTGTTTATGGAACTTGTAGAGCAGGTTGTTCTTAAGCAAGGGTGTCACGTGAGCACGCTGCAAGCCAACGGTGGTTCCTTTCTGCAACGCAACAAGTGGCAGAGTCAGCAGCGCGCAGTCATGTAGAGCCACCAACGCTAGCACCATGCCAGACCTTCCATCTGTCTCCTCCACACGCTTTGCCCCCCACTCCCATCAATTGACCATGCATTTCGTAATATTCCGTTTCCTGCCATCCCTACGGCAGGTTGGAGGCTTGCCCCCTCCGTGATAAATGGCTCTCCAGGGACCAGGTGGCATAATGCCAATGCCACTCCGGTGCCACATGCACAACAAAGCAGTGCTCATATATATATATATATATATATATATATATATATATATATATATATATATATATATATAAAAGCACAGACACACATGCACTTAAAACCCCTCGTCCAGAAATAGTCCATATCTCCTGGTACCCTCGAGGTTCTCCATTCTCCTGGTTCTTGGTGTTAAGGTTTTCCCTCCTCCTATTCCAGTGTGTGTCCCGTTGAGGATGCTGGCACCTTAACACACCCCACCACTGCGTTCCTCATTGGGGTGCCTGCTGCTGCCGCCGCCGCCTGCTCTTACCTCCCCGAGCTCTGCCACCGAGTCTGCCTCCTGCCTGGGAAAACGAGGGAATGCGGTGGGATCTATTGCACGCGCGAGCTGTTTGAAGCTGCAGAAAAGTGAATAATCAATTAAGTATTGATTTCTTGTAGGATTTTGTAAATTTCAAAGGCAAGACAAAGAGGATAGCTTAAGGAAAGGATGACACGGAAACCCTGTGTAAATTAGCCGGCAGAACGCGTCGTGGAATAAACTAACGCTTCATCAGGATTTTTTTTTTTGTCTTCCCGGAATTAACGGCAGTTTGCTCGGAGACAACGCCGCTTATTAAACGAGAGCGGCTGGCAAACCAGAGTTTAACCCAGCCACAGCGAGCCAAGCTAATTACGCCACCCTGCACAATGGAGCTCATTTGAATGTGGTTATGCAAATCGCGCTCGCTACCTTTTTTTTTTTTTTTATGGATCAGAAAGCCAGCCATGCTGGGAAGAATTAGAGCCTATTATGCGGGTGAAGCACTTTAATTTAATTTTTTTTTTGAGCAGAAGAAGATAAGAGGGGGGAAATACACCCAGCAATGAAAGAGGCACTGGAGTGTCTTCATAGCTCAAAACAAAACAAGCAGAAGAGGATGTTTTTTTTTTTTTATCTTCCAGGGATGGGGACAAAAAAACCCACGATCAATTATACAGTGACAACTGATGATCCACGCATACAGATGGAGTCCTCAACGATTGATAATTATTGTCGCTGGGCACGCTGAAACTTGCTAATGCGGACTGAGAACTGGAGAGAAACGTTCGCCGCTAATGGCATTCAGCGTACATGTCTTGATGACAACGGACAATTATAATGAAGCATTCATTTCACTATGCAGATAACCAGCGCTGACTGGGAAGGAGATGAAACGAGGCGGGCGAACTTGTGTCTGTCTTTGTCCTGGCACCGATTATCCATCCGGGAGCAACGTGGATTTATTTACAGTTTTTAAAAAAAACAGCAAGAAAAATCACAGGAAAAATCAAGGAGGCAATTAGCAGCCGATTAAAAATTAAGAGGCGGATTAACGAGCCTCGGCGACGTCGTCCTTGGCACGGTCCATACATCTGGCAAAAGGAAAATCCTGTCTCTGTCTGGAAACCATGTGTGTGTGTGTGCAGTGTGTCTCCAGCCTCGTTGCCTCTCCGCCCATCCTGCTTTGCATATATGCAGACGCTGTGGGGGTCTGGAATAAACAGCAGAATGTTAAACAAGCGGATTTACATGTGAGAGCGATAGCATTGGTGCGCCGGCTCTAGAAAAGGGCGGGCTTTTCAGGTACAGGATATGATGCAAGAGAAAACCGCACCAAGGGATCGTGCGAGATCACGTCAGAGTCCGTTACGACATGTACTTTGAAAGACACCCAAACCCCCCCCCC
>JAFFST010049829.1:405538-416165 GCA_022414735.1 Noturus placidus
CTCTCTCTCTCTCTCTCTCTCTCTCTCTCTCTCTTCTCCCTCTGTGGTATGAAATCACATCCAGAGAATGTCTCCAGGTCTTTTCGGCATCTTATCAGCTCCAGTAGCCGGTGTGTTTTCTTTGGAGTGCTCCGATTCGCAGTCATGCGTTCACACAGTCCAGTTATAAATACGGCGGATCAGGACACCGTATAGTGTATCATTAGGTCATTAATGCTAATTTATCATCGTGGCCTGGGTGGTGACGGACAGCGCATCTGTGCGAGGCACGAGGCCAACGTAGGAAGCGTCCACATCGCCTCGAAGTTCTCCTGTGCTCGGGTCACTCTGGAAAAGTTTCTCCTGAGCTACGCCTTGAAAGAAGAACACAGGAACCATTTTACAGGAGATCCTAACAGGAGCAACCTATGTAAATAGCAGCTACGTTGCTAATTCTTCAGCTAAGAGCTCAAATCTGTCTTTAACAACTGCGGCGTGTATTAATGTAGATTCTAGAGAATATTCCGGAAGAACAGGATCATCGTTTGCACGCACAGAGCGCACAGGGTTTCTCCTGCACTCCGGTCTGAAAGAAAGACATGTTTACAGATGGATAGGATTCATAATTTCAGATAAATCAGATAGCCATAGGCCAGTGCAAGTCATAAACATAAATCATTCATGTAGCGCTTATTGTTTTCAGAATAGCCTAAGTGCAGCAGGAGAGTTAAGTTGAAGTAGTGTGTGTGTGTGTGTGTGTGTGTGTGTGTGTGTGTGTGTGTGTGTGTGTGTGATGCACTGAAGCACCAAGGCTCAATAGTCTCCATGTTTGGAGGTTGAGGTGGCAGGATGGCAGCCCACTCCGTCATGCTCTCTCGTCCTGTGATGTGTACTCTCTCTCTCTCTCTCTCTCTCTCTCTCACACACACACACACACACACACACACCTCTTTCCTTCCTTCCCTTGTAGAATAGATGCCGGTGAAAGATAGTACCCCTGTCTTTGTGTGTGCATCACTATTCACGCCGCTTCCAGTGCAATTCTAATGAGAGAGAGAGAGAGAGAGAGAGCAAGAGGTACATGAGGATTTGTCAGTTAAGGCAGAACTTAAAATAGAGAAATAAAATATTCTGTCCCCAGGAGAACTTCAAGCACTTTGCAAAAAAAAAAAAAAAAAAAAAAAAAAAAACCCTACTTTTTTTTTTGTGTGTCTATTATGAAGCTCACGGCACCTCGCTTTCTATTTTAACCCCTGTCCTGATGTTTAGATGCGTTTTTCCTGCGCACAAACAAGCTCAAATTAGGGTCCGAATAATGAATTTAATTGAAGATATACACAGGTGCGATATTCACAGGCGCCGTCCTCTTCGTGCATGCGGATTTTGATCCTAATGCATGTGAGGATTAAAAAAAATGTGCAGGTGAGCTTGTGTGTAATAGCACGCCCTGTCACTGCACCCCGCTTATTAAGATAAATATTGCGATGGGGAGATTTTCAGCAGTGCCTGAGAAAAAGGGACAGACACATTCATCTTGTGCACGCTTGCTGTTTTGGGTTGGTGGGAGAAAATGGGTTTAAGCCCCTTTAAGTCACCGCAATGTATGGAAATGTATGTGCATTTTTAAAAGCTGGGCTAAATTTATTTTCCCCCTCGTCCGTCTGAGCGGGCGGCTGATAGACCAATAGAAGGCGTGATGGATAGACGTATAGAGAGAGACAAACAGACAGCATCACACACACACACACACACACACACACACACACAGACCCCTATATAACAGTTCAAGCCTACTGAAAGTACTCATACACACCTTTACCATAATCCATTGTTTTCCGTAGCGCCTCAGTGGTTCTGACACAGAAACAAAACGACGCTTAACGCGAGAGAATAACAGCGTCCGCACTGTTTATATACTTCTCAGCGGCGCGTACGTCACCGTTTTACACACAAGGAGAAAATCTGGTTAGAAGCGTTATTATTATTTCTAACTTTTGCAGTTAACGAGAAGAAGTTTGCACGTATATTCACACTGCTAATTATTTGTAGAAAGTTAATTCCCCGAGCTGTAATTAAAATATATTCGGCCATTAAGAAGGGCTGAAGAACAAAACACGCAGATTCGATTATTTTTTTTATTTTTTTTTTTTATTTTTATTTTTACATGCAAACCTTGTTAACTTTATAATTATCTTCGCTAAAAGTCAAAAGTGGATTTCTTGAATATTTTGCTGGCTGAATTAATTAGAAACCAGTGAGAATTGTTGCAGAGATTATAGCTTGTGGATTTAGCATGAGGCAAATGAAGACTTCTAATATTTGATTCAAACATAAACTCAATATACGTTGTAATTTCATTTTAAGCTAAACGACTCACGTGCTTCTTATCTTAATTACATGAAGAATTAAAGCATGGAATTATAATAATAATAATAATAATAATAATAAAAACTATCTACATGGCAGGTAGTTTAGTTTAATTTAACCTTTTCTTTCTCTCTCTCAGGATGGAGAATGTTTATTCATTTATTTATTTATTTATTTGTTTATTCCCAAGCAGACAGATTCAGGTTGTGTTGTGACTCGATCCGCCGTTTTTGCTCAAGCAGACACGTGATGTCACGACGCATCAAAGGAAAGACAAGACGAAGGCGCACCGGATTTTATCCTCTGTAACAAAGAAACAAAACAAAACCAAACAAAAGCTTGTTTTCTTTTAAGCGGTCAACATTTTGCAACCTTTACCATTAGAAAAATGTAAATTTATTCCTCATGTGGTGCACACACGTGACTGAATCTCTTTAGCGAGTACGTATAGGCCCAAAGGTCCCAGGAAATGACCTGCATTTAGGTGATTGAGGATATCCTTGAACTTGACAGTGGAGGACAGTTTTTTTTTGGGGGGTGGGGGGGTGAAGGAGTCACTGAAAGATGTGCACGGGTTAAAACGGGAGGGAAGAAGACCAGGCACAGACCAGGAGGAGATCTTCCATACAGAGCAAACAAGAACGACGACGGCCCACCGATCCACTATCTCGCTCTCTCTCACTCAGAACCTGCTTTTAATAGCACTCGGGTTAAAAAAAAAAAGACTGTCAGAACGCAGGCTAATTGGCCATCTAGGAACCCCAAAGGTCTCTCTCGCACAAATTGGGGAAAAGGGCATCTGCCCCCAATTTGATGCGATTCCTTTGTTACAGTCGTGTCTATTATCCAAAAAGCTCACGGTTTAATAAACAAACAAACAAACAAACAAACAAACAAATAAATAAATAAGTTGGTTAGGGACGGTTAACATTTTCCGAGAGACTGAAAGATCACAGCGGATCAGAAGTAAATACACTCAGCAGAAAAGCAAACATATTCTGTTTTCATTCTTACTGAAAGATTTCATTTCATTCAAGTAAAATTCCCCACTGGGTTCCGATTAAAAACAAGATTTTTTTTGTTTTTTACCCCACCCTGAGGGGGAACAGCTAATTATTCTGTCGACCACAGATGTAGGAGGGGAGTGTACACAATTAGTACGTTCCTTTTTTTTTTTTTTTTTTTTTTTTGCGCTCGTTTCTTTTTCTTCATTCAATTTTAATTGCGCTGACTCGGATATAATTGCTTAATTAGAAAGAGAAGAGAAAAAGACTCGGGATCGCACCGACTCGAAGGCGAGACGCGGCCCTGCGGATTTAACGCGATCGACTCGTTCCGAGACGTTAACGCATCATTTATGTTTGATTGAGTTTTCGAACGATGTCATTTTTTTTTTTACTAAAAGGATCAAATATACAGCCTTGAAGATGAAAAAGGAAATCGTTTAAGCTTCTGTAATGAACCCATTTTGTGTGATTAATCAAGCAAATAAAGATAAGCATTCAGTACTAGCCGATATTTGAAGGCATTTATGCTGCATGTGATGATACACTGTGTTAGAGCTCTTAACATGGCTGTTTTCAGAGTGTTTAATTATGGCCTGAGGTGAAAAAGGTGCGTCCCCTTCCTCTTTTTTTCTTTCTTTCTAATACTCCTCTGTGCTAATAGCAGATTTAAAATAAAGCACACATGGAGATGATGGAGAATGAAAAAAACACAAGACACGACGGTATAACTGTCCGGCTAGCCAACATTCTGTCATGCTATATATATATATATATATATATATATATATATAAAATATACGGCTGTTTTATACAGCCTCCAGTCGCAAAAAAAAAAAAAAGAAAAGAAAAAAAAAGATGTTTTCAATTTAGCACGGCTCTGCGATCACGATATCACTTTCTCAGAGCGGTTCCAGATCGGGATGGCCGCGGCCGTCCGACTCGATCACCTCGGCGAGCTCAAAGGCTTTCTCCAGGAAGAATAATTCCACAGTTGCTGAGGTACTGAAAAAGCAATCTGCAGAAATACCCCGGGGTCATGTCTTTGGCCGGGATGATTTGTGTGAAATGTCATACATTAAATATAAGTTTAACATTCAGGCCCAAACGCTAAAAACTGCTGTTCTGCTCTCCGCCAACCCCACAGACTTGCTTTCGGTTTTGGCTTTTAGGTTGAGAGCAAACATGGTCACAAAAGCGTGGAAAAAAAATTAATAAATTGAGCTCCCAATACGCAGATACATACACACACACACACACACACACACACACACCACCTGCCCATCATCTAGCTAGTTAAATAAATAACACCGTTATACAGCTGCCTTTCATTTGTGAATGCAAGTGAAACTTTCTCTTTCATTTGCCTTTATTTATTTATTTGTTTGTTTGTTTGTTTGTTTGTTTGTATTTTTTCCACGGGAACGCCGGAGCCGAGCCGATTCGCCTCCGTGTGCACTCCTGTCTTAGCAGGTATGAGTTTCATCCGCCATGCAATGGGGAAAAAGGACAAAGCTGGTAACTAATTCATAAAGTACTGGCAGAGATGCCAAAGCGAGCGCCGTCTCCAGGGACGTCGCAGAGCCAATCATGCCAGAGATCCTGCTGTCCATTGTACTCCATGAGATGTGACAGAGGTGCTACAAAGCATGTCATTCTCAGGATGGACAATTGATGCACACACACACACACACACACACACACACACACACCTTTTTTTCTCCATCATCCCGTCCAGTTTCCTGTCTGCTTGTTGTTAGTGGGTTTTTTTTTTCTTTAGAAACTAATAATAATAAGACGGAATCCATAAATCGGTTGCGATTTTAGAACCAATCAAAGCCGGATGTAATTAGACATGTGAGTCAGCTTATTGCTGCGTGTGTCTTTAGTTATTATTTGTTTTTTTCTGTGTGTTAGCTCTTACAGTCTGATATAATATCACATCAGCCGCAAGTCGAGCAACTCATTGAAGCACATGCAGTTGTTTGAAAAGTAGGTAAACACACTAGGGTCCTGTAAGTGTGTGTCATTTCCACATGCAGATCCCCTCCACTAGAGAGATAGAGAGATAGAGAGAGAGAGAGATAGATAGATAGATAGATAGATAGATAGATAGATAGATAGATAGATAGATAGATAGATAGATAATGAGTCTTTATTGATCACGTATATATTACAGCACCTTAGGAAGTTGGGGTCAGAGTGCAGAATGCAGGGTCAGCTATGATACAGCGCCCCCTGGAGCAGAGAGGGTTAAGGGCCTTGCTTAAGGGCCCAACAGTGGCAGCTTGGCAGTACTGGGGCTTGAACCCCCGACCTTCTGATCAGTAACCCAGATCCTTAACAACAAGCCACCACTGAGAGAAAGAGATTGATTGATTGATTGATTGATTGATTGATTGGTTGATTGGTTGGTTGGTTGATTGGTTGGTTGGTTGGTTGGTTGATTGGTTGGTTGGTTGGTTGGTTGATTGATTGGTTGATTGGTTGATTGGTTGGTTGGTTGGTTGATTGGTTGGTTGGTTGGTTGGTTGATTGATTGATTGGTTGGTTGGTTGGTTGATTGGTTGATTGGTTGGTTGGTTGGTTGGTTGATTGCAGTTCAACCTATAAGATGTTTCTCTTCTATCGTTGCTAAAGTCCAGACGACGTTAGAACACAGGCTCTATAAAGACCAACCTGTATAAAGTGTCTATAAACACACCCTTTACTGACTGTGAGAAATAAGTGAGTTTTTAACTGTGAGTTTTTAGTTAATACCTTTACCTTGTTTTATTTGTGTTGTTATTTATTTATTTATTGATGTACCGACATCCTTTACCAACCCCAAGCCCTAACCACCCCCATTCTTTTACTCCAGATTTCTCATTTAAGACGTGAAAATTCCTATCCGATAAGTTCTCTGGGTCCGTCGTCCTAACTCCTGCTGTTCCACTGAGAGTCCGAGTCACTCAATGTTTTCGAGGAACTAGCCAAGGTCCAGTTGTTACGCTAGTGCCAGAGTAAATTGGACTAAAATAGACTAAAACAGCAAATACACTGTTCACCGTGACTCCCAGTGACGGTTTATTTATAAAATAGAAGCACACTAAACGCATCCGTGCACTCAGAGCGATATTCATAATATTTATTTGTAAAATAAATGAATAAAACATAAGAGGACATTTTGAGATGAAACGTTCTCTCATTATCTTTGTTTAGGAACCCTCGCTTTCTGAGCGTATTTATGCTTATATTTATTCACACTTTCGGATTATTTTAATCTTTTGCGTCAAAATGGCAAATGTTGTATATATATCCTTACATAATAATAACAATAATAATAATAATAATAATAATAATTGTACATAATCATAATCTGTATGTATACAATCTGTATGTATAATATATACTATATATACAGTATATATATGAATATGAATCTCTCTGTCACAGAAAACTTTCTGTCGTACTGTCGAATCGTTTATTAGCGCTGCCAATGCATAAATCCATACCAAGCAAAATGACTGGCATCTTGAGAACTTAAATTGTGCTTTTCAATGGGTTTCGTTCTCACCGTATGCACTTTTAAATCGAAATGTATGTATATATCTATAAGCCACATGGCCTGTGTAATACGGGTGCATCCCAGAATTTTAATAATTATGAATCAGATGAAAAGCTGGTTAAGGAGCTTTGCCTTGGGTAGGCATGCTATCGCACCGGATAGTGAATCCCGGACAATGGAAGTTTTAAAATGAGACGGGTGGATCAAAGAGGCCTAAAAGGCCATCGCAATCCAATTGAAATATTTTCTAGGGATCTTAGGGAGGTAATGGATGTGTGCAAGGAGAGAGAAGCGCTGGCCATTTTGAATGCAACTTAAAATTACTCACGGTCGAGGAAAAGGATGGAAAACACACGTGACACTCTACTATGAGGCTTGGGTTAATGCTTGAGAAATACGGATCTCTCATAAATGTGTATAATAATATGATTTATAATGCCGGTGTAATGAGGACGCCGACAACGGATGCGATTTGAACTTCAGGTCCAGCTGGACATTGAGGGTTTTCAGAGTTAAGCGTAATTATTGTGAATGTGTAATGTTTCGTTTGGTTCTATGGTTCTAACCTCTAACCTGAGCAATAATCCATCCATCCATCCATCCATCTTCTATACCGCTTATCCTTTTCTTCAGGGTCACGGGGGAACCTGGAGCCTATCCCAGTGAGCATGGGGCACAAGGCGGGGTACACCCTGGACAGAGTCCTGAGCAGTAATACATATTCAAAACATAAAAGATAGACGCTCAGAACCGCTCATGATTTCAGAGATTTTGACATTTTCTTTTATTCTCGTCACTGATTCTGTTTCCATGTACACTAAACGTCACGTCCTCTCCATTTCCATGCACGTTGTGTATAATACAAACTAAACTAGAGCGATTGAGTGAAAATGTGACCATAGTGAGGTTAGTCTTGTCAGTGTGGGACGTGCTCATCGAGTTATTAGTCAAGTGTCCTTGTGCGTGACAACGTCACTGTCGGGAAACCATTCATTCATCTTTAGTATTCGTTCAGGACCATGGTGAATCCATGGTAGAGGTACAGCCTGTATGGGATGCAGGTTCCATCACAGGGAAGCGCACACACATTCACACACAACATGTTTTTGGAAAGAAACTGGGAGGAAACGCAAAGATCTCAGATGTTTAACCTCGGTTAGTTACGGCTTTACTCTGTTCCAGTTTACTGCCACTGAGCGGTCAATCAGATTATTAATGGATTATTATTCTGCGTGTGAATGTAGTTAATGTTATGTTTTCAAGTCAGAGCATTACCTCGAGTGTGTAATGATGATCGGCGCCACAAGAATCGAACGCTATTGTCTTCCATTCCGTCCCAAACTTTACAAATCGACCCTGTAACACAGTGTATATACGCATGAAAGCATGCATAACTGCAATTAAATCCATATTTAATATCGTTCATAAATACGTATATATTTATTATAGAATTATTTTGACCACCGTGGACAATCTAGAGAGTGTGTGTGTGTGTGTGTGTGTGTGTAAGTGTGTGTGTGTGAGAGAGAGAGAGATGAGAGCTCTGTATATACTGCACACATATCCGTGTGTGTGTGTGTGTGTTTGTCTGTGTGTGGAGTTCAACGTGCCCCTCGACCACGTCTCTGCCCCTCACGCAGTAGTCCTGTCCAACATTCTTTTATTCCTTTATACACACGGACAGCATGTCACCCACGTGACCCCATCAGCCGGGGGACAGTCAGGTTCTGTAGCACAGGTGCGTTTATGACACGTGTCCGAGAGGAGTGTGTGTGTCTGACCTCCGTTCAGGAGGTGTCACACAGGTTGCCTACACACCACACACACAACACTCTCAGATGGTTTATTTTAGCTTACAGTACACCACGGCATTGTCGAATGCTGGATTCTGATTGGTCAGGGGGTGTTGATTAGTTTTCTATAACAGCGGCTCTGGCAGTAGCGCAGCCTCAGATCGCAGGTTTATATTAACGCGCTCGCATTAATACGTTATTGTTTGTGAGGAGATTTTTATTTAGCGTTTATGGAAGGAGTTTTTTGTCTTATTCACTTCAAGAGAAGGACTAAAAGTCCAAATACAAACTGATAGGTTTACATTGAGAGAGAGAAAGAGGGAGAAAGAGAAAGAGAGAGAGGGAGAGAGAGAAAGGGGGAGAAAGAGGAAGAGAGAGGGAAAGAGGGAGAGAAAGAGAGAGAAAGAGGGAGAAAGAGGGAGAGAGAAAGTGGAAGACAGAGAGACAGAGAAAGAGGGAGAGAGAAAGAGAGAGAGAAGGAGAGGGAAAGAGAGAGAGAGAAAGGGGGAGAAAGAGGAAGAGAGAGGGTAAGGGTGAGAGGGAGAAAGAGGGAGAGAGAGAGGGGGAGAGAGAGAGAGAGAGAGAGAGAGAGAAAGAGGAAGAAGGGAGAAAGGGAGAGAGAAAGAGGAAGAGAGTGGGAGAGAGAGAGAAAGAGAAAGAAAGAGAAAGAGAGAGAGGGACAGAGAGAAAGGGGGAGAAAGAGGAAGAGAGGGAAAGAGGGAGAGAGAGGGAGAAAGAGAGAGAAAGAGGGAGACAGAGAGACAGAGAAAGAGGGAGAGAGAAAGAGAGAGAGAAGGAGAGGGAAAGAGAGAGAGAGAGAGGGGGAGAAAGAGGAAGAGAGAGGGTAAGGGTGAGAGGGAGAAAGAGGGAGAGAGAGAGAGGGTGAGAGGGAGAGAGAGAGAGAGAGAGAGAAAGTGGAAGACAGAGAGACAGAGAAAGAGGGAGAGAGAAATAGAGAGAGAGGGAGAGGGAAAGAGAGAAAGTGGAAGGCATAGAGAGAGGGAGAGAGGGAGAGGGAAAGAGGGAGAGAGAGAAAGTGGAAGACATAGAGAGAGAGAGAAAGAGGGAGAGAGAAAGAGAGAGAGAAGGAGAGAGAAAGATAGAGAAAGTGGAAGACAGAGAGAAAGAGAGAGAGAGGGAGAGGGAAAGTGGGAGAGAGAGAAAGTGGAGAGAGAGAGAGAGAAAGAGGGAAAGATAGAGAGAGGGAGAGGGAAAGAGGGAGAGAGAGAAAGTGGAATACATAGAGAGAGAGAAAGAGGGAGAGAGAAAGAGAGAGAGGGAGAGGGAAAGAGGGAGAGAGAGAAAGTGGAAGAGACAGAGAGGGAGAAAGGGAGAGAGAAAGAGGAAGAGAGTGGGAGAGAGAGAGAAAGAGAAAGAAAGAGAGAAAGTGGAAGAGATGCGCGCTTACACATGACATGGCACACATGAAATCTACCATCGAGTCTCTCACTGAGACCGTGACACAATTACAGAATAAATGTGAGGATTTGGAGACGAGGTCGCGGCGCAATAACGTTAGAATAATGGGAGTTCCAGAAGGTTCTGATACATGTACAACTGCTGCTGTAGCGGCCATTAAAAGAGGTGTTTGGTCTGGAGAAGGAGCCGGTTTTGGACCGGTCCCCCCGGACCCTTCAGCTGAAGCCCAAGCCTGGTGAACGACCACGAGCAATTGTGTGCAGATTTCACTATTATAGTGAATGTGCTGATATTTTACGGCGCGCGAGAGAGCTTCATCGGATTAAAGTGAAGAATTTTATTATCTCTGTTTTCCCTGATTACACACCTAAGATAGCCCGGGCTCGAGCTGAATTTAATGAGGTTCGGCGTCCGCTTCGTGACGTTGAGGGCGCTCGGGATGGAATACTTCACCCAGCTCGGCTTCGCATTACATATAACGGTGTCCAGAAGGACTTTATTTCAGCAGAGGAAGCAGG
>JAFFST010049829.1:421813-426813 GCA_022414735.1 Noturus placidus
TTCTGGCCTGCTTTATTTATTTATTTATTTATTTATTTTGTGTCTGTGGTGCCACCTGGAACCCTCGACCTCGGCGGTTTTAGCTTCGTATTCACGAATCGTGGTGTGGGCACCCACTATAGTGCACGAGAATGAGGAAGGAATATCCGAGAGGAAGAGGAAGTGAGGACGGAAACACAGGTGCGGTAGGAGGCACCGTTTCCTCTATACTGTTTTGATTCTGTTTGTGTGTATGTGTGTGTCTTTGCTGGGGGTGTGTTCATGTGAATATTTGCCCTTTCCTTTCCTCCTTGTGTGTGTGTGTGTGTGTGTGCACGTGTGGGTCTGGGGTTTAAATGCCAGTGGGATAAAAGAAGGCTTTGCAGGTGAAGGTTGGATGTGCTGTTTGTCTTGGTTTTGCCCCTCAGCGAGCTTTCCCGGCTGCTTCTTTCGGATTTATCCGCCTTCCCCGCCGCTTCCCTCCTGCAGCTCCGCCATCCCGGGAACGTTTCATCTTCTTTGGGGAATTTCACGCCAGTTAGTCCTTGTCATCAGTGAACTTTGCAACGTAATAAAAATACCGCCGCCATATTTTTTTCTTCCACTACTGTTTCTTTCTCGAGGACAGATCCGAGGCCGGATGCGCTCCCGTTACCGTTTCCTGTAGTCCAGTCCGTATGTTATCTGGTATAAAAAAAAAGAAGAGGCTCCTGTGGGAGATCGGAGACTTTTTTTCGCCGTTGTGTGTCTGTCAAATATATTTTTTCCTTTTTTTTCAGACGTGTTCAAGTCATGTTTGAGTTCGAGTCATGTTTGAGTTCGAGTCATGTTTGAGTTCGAGTCATGTTTGCCTCAACACGGATGTGTGTTTTTATTTTTACGCCTGGCCATGAGTGTATCCTGTGTGTGTACCTTTGACTTTATTTTTTTTTTCGTGTGTGTGAGCATGGGATTTAGAGTTTTATAGACATTCCTTTTGGTTTGCGTTTACTTGTGTTATCAAAAAAAAACAAAAGGCATCTGGTCAGCCTGGCCTCACTCTCTCTCTCTCTCACTCTCTCTCTCTCTCTCTCTCTCTCTCTCTCTCTCTCTCTCTCTCTCTCTCTCTCTCTCTCTCTCTCTCTCTCTCTCTCTCTCTCTCTCTCTCTCTCTCTCTCTCTTTCTCTCTCTCTGTGTCTGTGTGTGTGTGTGTGGTTAGTGTATTTGTGTGTCTGTGTGTGTGTGTGTGTGTGTGTGTGTGTGTGTTTGCCCAGAGCACACCTGTCTGCAGCTTCACAGAAACATAACTGACAGATTTTTTCTTTTCTGTTTTGCCCCGAATGTCTCCCAGTCTAAATTCACTCTACACACATTTTTACCCCTTCGCTCCGATGTTATATTCCTTTAGGGCCGAACGATATATCGTTTGATAAGTCTAGTATTGCGATACCGATATCGTAGATGCATGCAATATGCAAATGAGCATATCGAGCATCTCTGCATATTTTCATGGACATCGTTTATAAAAAAAAAAACAAAAACAAAAAAACAATCGATTCATCAATAAAAGTCATTCTTGTATACAGTATATAGTTTTTTTTTTTTCATTTAAAACAGCTAAACGGCTTCCGTTCCTAGAGCTTACAGGTCAGAACATGAAATCATTTTATATATATATATATTATATAAAACACAAAATATGCATACCGGATTTAAAACTAAAAGTTCTCGTTCATCAAAACATTCCATATAATTAGATGAAAGTAAAATAAAAGACATTGGTTAAGCGGAATAATTCCCTCCGCTTAGACACAACCCTTCATCTTTTCATACCCTATCTGAACCATAATATTTAGACAGCGCGATTCAATCTGATGTTTTTGAGGACATGAAATACGGCAGGACGTCTGCTCTCCAGATTTTCTGAGGGACAAAGAAAGAAAGAAAGACGAAAAAAATCTCCTTGTTTTATGTGACCCACTTTCCTTTTGTTCCAAACATGAGTATAACCTCAGACACATGTAACCTCTGCTGATTTGTAGACCGACGTCAATTAGGATTAGCCTACGACTGAGTCATGCCAGAGGAGCGCTACCACTCGTTTATGTCACGCACACAGAACAGGCCGTCTCCGAGCTTAGAGCCGGCTGCGTGATTACCGCGTGATTGTTTTAATTTAGGGAATGATGCTGTTCGTCCATAAAAGGACAGAGTGCTTTCTTTCTTTCTTTCTTTCTTTCTTTTTGTTTCGAGGTCAGGGAAAAATGGGTAGGTAAGCTTCCGTTCCGAAAAAAGTAATAATAATAATAATGATAATAATGTTGTTTTCATTTTATTTCATTACTTATCCTTCAAATACTTGATACTAGCCATTTTGATTAAGAGAAACGCAAACCTCCTTCGTTTCTATAGGAGCTCGAGAAGTGCATTAATTCTGACCAGGTGGGGTCCAGAAATTGTAAAGTGTATTTTTCTTCTTCTTTTTTTTTTTTTTTTTTTTTTTTTGACTTGGCGCACTGGGTTCACACAATAAGCTTTCCCTCCTCCCCGCGTCAGAAATGCAATCTGTTCCACGAGCAGGTTGCTGTCAGTTTAAAAATGACTATAATAAAAGTGACCATGAAGATGGATTCTGTGATTTTGCGTTTCTAATCAGTCATCTGTGAAGAGCACTTTTGCTTTTGATTCAGCGTGGTCCTGACAGGCCAGACGGATAGCATGCAGGGGTGCGGGGAGGGGAGGGGAGGGGTGGGGGAGAAGACGAGGAAGAAGAAGAAGAAGAAGAAGCAGGAGGAGGAGGAGGAGGAGAAGCAGGGGGCTTGGGGATTATTAACTGTCTTCCTATTAAAGTTTGGGAGATGGTCTGCAGGGGCTGGAGAACGGCAGTAATTTAAGCTGAAAGCTTTCTACGGTGAGAAAGAGAGCGAGAGAGAGAGAGCGAGAGAGAGAGAGAGAGATTTCTCCTCATCATCCAATAATTTCTGCTCTCACACTCCAGAGGAGGCTGACTCAACCCTGGTGTCATGTGTGCATGTATGCATGTGGAGAAAGCGCAGCTAGGATGCATGCAAAACAAACACACACACACACACACACACACACACACACACACAAAGACCCCCAGATGATACAGAACGCTCAGCGTGTCCTGCAGATCCGTCCTATCGATCCATGCCTCGTGTATTTTGTTCCCTGCTGCATGCATTCTCAAACATAAACGCATGCCAGGACGCAACACAGGAACAAAATCTGAAAAATAAAAATAAAGCAGAAAACGGAGCCTAAACGAACTCGACCCAGGCGAGCCGTCGTGCACGTTTTGGCTGAATCAAAGGTGCTCGCTGTGGAAGACTGTCAGGCTTCAAACGGAGCGGGTGCTTACCTTACACATGACAATCTTATCCAACCCTCAGTCGTCCTTTCGCACCTCGGCGTGCACCCCTGAACCACGCAGATTAGATTTCCTGATTTCCTCCTGCTGCTCGCTTTTTTCCCCGTGCTTCTCCAAATGTCCTCAATACTGGCACTGTTGAAATATCTGTGCAAACAGTCTCCAGATTTTTTTTTTTTTTTTTTTTTAGCTGAGGCACTACGGGGCTGTTCTCAGCTATTTGGCCCCTGGGTGCATTTCAAACATTGCGGGAAAAAAAAAAAAAGAAGCTGGAGCTGCCTTCTCCATAGGGTTCGGAGACTCCAGCCCAGTGGCTGTGCATGAGCACACTTCGAGTCAACCGTGTTACACTAACCACCCATCAGAGAGCTGAGCTGTGAAAGAAACAAACACGTACACCGCTGAGAGCTTTGGCTACGCTACACGTGCTTGTCGAAGGCCTCGGCCTTCCACGGCTCAGCGATGTCTTACGTAGTTACAGCCCTGAAATGAAATCACATCTGATAATCTGAGATTTCCCTCATCCCTTTTTTTTTAACATTTTAAAATCCGCTTCCCGGTTGTACCGACTCGTCGCTTTGGCCTCCCGGACCGCATTGCTGTACACTGTAAATACGTCCTGAGCACCTTTTTTTGGTCGGCTATGTGAAATTGCGGTCAAAGAGTTCCGTGTCACACACGGGCGGAGACGTGGCTTTCGGAACACATCACCGTTTTAAACGCTCACGTGTAACGCGTTTCGACATTTTGTTTTTCGACTCGGAAACATGTAAACATGTGTGTGATCTGGATGGGGTGTAACTGGAATATAAGGCTGTCTAATAGGGGGCATGTAAAAAAAAACACATCTAAAATCCTTATTCTTTTTTTTTATGCAAATTGTACAATTCTGTACATAGACCTATGGAAAGGTACACACACACACACACACACATTTCCAGCATGCATGCATGATGCACCCAAACACACACACACACACACACACACACACACAAATGCATTCTATAGCATAATCTGTTGTTTTAATATTAATAAAGTGTAAAATTATATGTGCTCCAGTGTACTATTACTATATAATTATCATTTAATATATAATAATAGCCATATATATATATATATATATATATATATATATATTTGATAAAAGAATATTGTAGACACACATGTCTTATATAAACACACACCCTACTTCCTGTATCCTTAAGGGTTCCTCGGTTGTTCCTGTGAGGGAAATCCTTCCTCAAGGGTTCGGAGTAGACCCCTATAACCGAGTTTTTTCCTTCTACAAACCGTGTCAACGAAAGACAAACCCTTAAAGGACCCCATGAAGAACCTGTCCTACCCTTTTCCCACTTCCTTCATGCTCCTATTGAACTCTCGGCTCTGCGGTGCTGACCGTCTGATTATTTACTGCTGAATTTAGTGTTAAATACGAGCGAGTGCATTACGGTATTAGGGGAAAAAGCCCCCAAAGAGGCAGCCGTGAAACATGTAGCTGTCTTAAACCCTCATTTCAAGTGGAAGAGTGTGGAAATGCAATTTTTATTTTATTTTTCTTGGAACACAAAGAGACCAATAATTCAATAACATTTCAAAAGCATGAATTCTCCTCAGCTCTACAGTGCATTAGAGAAAACACAGCGCTCGTACA
>JAFFST010049829.1:431813-433201 GCA_022414735.1 Noturus placidus
ATAATAATAATAATAATAATTGCAGCTGTTGTTGTTGTTGATGTTGTTGCACGAGTACCCGATATGGTTTTGTGGTTGTACGCACGCGTTTTTGGGGAAGATGGTGATGCAGTGATGGTGGATATTTGTGCTCAGGTTTGATGAGATCGCTTCATGAGACACTTTATTATCGGAGCGATTTACCTCGCTTTTGTTCTTTTGTTGAAATCTTTCACTCGGATATATATATATATATATATATATATATATATATATATATATATATATATAATATATCTCTTAATATTAGAATTTATTTCGGTAAACAAATCGATGTTTACTCATTAAAGTTATCGTGTGAACATCTGTGAGATATTCCATTCTCAAGTCATTCAGAGTCTTTTATTTAGGAAAAATGTTCGATCTTTATTTTATTTTATTTTTACATAATAATATTTATACAAATATATTTGTGATTACTTTATTATTGTTATTTTAAATATACATTTTTACTGTTCCGTCTAGTCTTTAAGGACAGCTCTCTGAGGCTGGGATTTTCTTCTTCTTCTTCTTCTTCTTCTTTTTTTTTTTTTTTTAATTATTATTTTTTTACTGCTGACTTTAGTCGCTTTGTTGGTCTTCTGCTTTTCTCTCGCATTGTTTCTGTAGTACAGAGGGTCAGAAAGTGTCCAAACGTGACCTCTCCCACCCCAGAGGGCGCCAGGCACTCAGAACCCACCCAGAAACTTTAGTCACAGAACCCGACAGAACCGTGATGTTCGACAGAAAACACACGCCGCTCTACACGTGTGTCATGTAATGCAGTGCCATACAGAAACACATCACAGCTCCTCTTTCATGAGGTCTGCTTAACAATCATCACAATAAGCATGCTCATAATCCCACTAAAGCTCCATGAGCAACACAACATGACCCAGGCTCAGATTATTTACTCATTCAGGGTTTCTTCTAATTATTATAGGAAATACTATTACAACCTTTACAAATCATTTACCGCTGTCATCACACACACACACACACACACACACACACACACACACACACACACACACACACACAGGGCTTAAACCGTAATAATTAGCCGAATAAAGACATATCGGATTTTCATTTCCGACCCTCCTTTTTTCCCTGAGACCCCCCTCTCTATCGCCACACAACCGAAAGCGCGAGGCGGCCGTCGGCGCGGCTTTTACCGAGCGGACCTAGAGGATCGACTCTCTCTCTCTCTCTCTCTCTCTCTCTCTCTGCCTATCTCTTTCTATCTATCTCTCTATATCTCTTTCTTTTTCTCAGCCGGTTCTTATTTACGGCTGGGTACGCATATTTTTTTTTTCCAAGATACTTGGAGGATTATTGAGTTTTTCTCCTTTTTTTTTTTTTTTTTTTTT
>JAFFST010049829.1:455340-466067 GCA_022414735.1 Noturus placidus
TATATATATTTAATAAATAAATAAATAGTCTGCCTTGTCACCTCGGAGTGAGGGAAGCTCTCAGGAGGTGACTTCAGAAGATGAGTAGTTGTGGGAAGGTGCACTGAAAAGTCTCTCTGTCTGTCTGGGTTGTGATTATTTTGAGTGGCGGTTGGTTGTCTTTCGAAAAGCCGTATGAATCATTTGGATAGTATTCTCCTGGCAAAATATAGGATAGACGATCCACAGCGCACGGTCAGAGGTGGTCATTGTAGATTCATCCTGTGCTTAAGTGCTTTTGGGTGTTGACTTACTGGCCCGGTGTGATTGCCTGAAACAATAATACTGATATCCTGAAATCATAGACCTATACTGCATCCCAGACTCATTAGTGGACTTCTCTGGATAAACCATATTAACGTAATGAGGATCTATCGATCAGCCTTAGTCACTTTTGGCGAAGCGTGCGCATGAGCCGAACCCCCTTTCGGCTGTATATTTAGAAAAAGTTAATTTAGCGACTGACAATGGCTAGGCTGCGCGAAGAATTGGCAGGTCTGTAATAGTAATAATGAAATACGATTTTATTACCCTGCCTCAGAACGAAAGCGTCTCCGAGGGGCCTTTTAACAGGGTACACCGAAAAAGAGAAATACACAAAGAGGCCTTTCCGAGAATATTCATTTAACCATAAGCCTGCACCATAAAAATAAAAGAGAGAGAGAGAGAGAGAGAGCGAGAGAGACAGAGAGAGAGAAAGACAAGACTCACTTTCTTCATGCATTCACTCAGTGTTAGTGATGTGGCGTTAGTTACTGAGCAACAAAGAGCAAATCCTTTGACGAGTGAAGTCAGCATGAGCCGAATGAAGCCCTGAAAGAATCGCATGTGGAATTTTGAGGCCTGGCATTAAAAACCTTGTCCATGGGAATGTTTTGAAATCCTTAGCAGTTTAAAAACTTTTTCTTTTTTTTTCTTCAACCCCTCTCCCTCTCTCTCTCTCTCTCTCTCTCTCTCTCTCTCTTCATAAGGGCTGCACTAATTCTCTAAGCAAACAAAAAAGGATTCCATGGCAACAAAGAGCATTGGAGATCATGTAGGAAAACAAGTAGACTGAAGATTAGGAGGTGAGAAAGGCCTAGCTTAGTCATGAGCTCAATAGCATGTGGTTGTTGCTGCATGCATAAACATGGCTGCGGGTGCAGATTGTTTGCACACTCGTGTACATGAGAGTGGGTCAGTGCTGGCTTCGTGGTGTGTGTTGTTGTTTCTTTTTAAATCGTCGGTATTAAATATAATTAAACAGGCGTCATATGACGATTCCACCAATCCCGATGAAGCTGAAACGCTCGTATGTGGTATCTGCTAGTGAAATGTAATGTATAGTGATGTTTGAACATGACGTGGTCAGCGATAGTTCTTTGAAATTTTTTTAACCCGTTCCTTTCTCGTGACGCAGAATGAAAATAGCAGGTGGCTGTTGCGGGGATTAAAATGGTGCCATTGTTTTGCGTTCACGTGTCGGTAAATCCAGCAGCAGCATGACAAAGCCTACTCTTTCTTTGACATTTGAAAGTCCAAACAAGAAAGAAAAGGAAATAATGAAGTAATCTAATCAAAGCTTTATTTCAAGACGAGACGATTCAGGAGAGAGGCCTAGCACGAAAAAAAAAGACGCGACAGTATTTATTCAGCTTTTATTTTTAATTATTATTTTAACGCACAGAGCGAAAGCAGTGTCCTGCTCGTCCTGTACTCTTGCCTGCCTAATCTTTTTTTTTTTTTTTTTTTTTAATGCCAAGAAGGACGGAAATCTGTTTTACAGATGCAGCCTTTAATGTGTTTGGCAGAAATGAGAATATTTCACTCATAGACATATGGTAGTAAAGCTTAAAAAAATAGAGACTTCTTTATTTGACCAGAAAAACACCTCTCGTTTTATGTTTAAAGGTGAAAGGCACATGGGAATGGGTAGTTTGGCCAGGCTCAGAAAAGAACAAAGCGTTGACGACATTTCCATATGGGACCTGGAATACTAAATATCTTTATGGCTAAGAAATGACTGGAGATAGAAATGAAAAACCCCCGCAGTTTTATTTTATTTTGTTTTATTTATTTATTTATTTATTTATTTTCGCCTCTGCGTATTTTCCAGAAGGATTCAGTGACGTTTCTGCGTAAAGGAATGAAATGACATTAGCAGAAGTTCAGATAAATACAATAAAGAGAAAACAGCCTTGGTTTCTCATAGGCTGTTACACACCGCCGTGCTCCAATACGAATCCGTGTTACTGTTTGGATTGAGCCTATAATAATGATGTATAGTCATGATATAATTATCAATAATAAACACTGAAATAAATGCAGATGTGGGACGGTATAAATCTGTCATGACCAGTGAAAGGCAGCGTAACGCTCGGTTAGGAAATGGCAGGAAATGTGTGTTTCTCCACAGAGAGAATTTGCACTGGGCATTTGGGTCATTTAGAGCCAAGAATGTTCATGGTCAGTGTGTCAGAGTCAGAGTGTGAGCGGGGAAACTCAAATACCAAACCCGCACCTGTTCATCAGCTGGGCCTCTCTCTCTCTCTCTCTCTCTCTCTCTCTCTCTCTCTCTCTCCCTCTCTCTCTCTCTCTCTCTCTCTCTCTCTCTCTCTCTCTCTCTCTCCCTCTCTCTCTCCCCCTCTCTCTCCCTTTCTCCCTCTTTGGATCTGGATGTCCAGTATGTATGGACCCCAGTGCACTAGCCAGGAGTTATGAAGCGCTTGATTACAACAGTCTGTGTGCTGTGTCTGTCTGGAGCCCACCACATTATCTCCATATATGTATTTGTCTTCTGTTTCTCCTTCATCACCTCCCCTGCTTCCTCTTCCTCCACACTTCCCTCTCTCTCTCTCTCTCTCTCTCTCTCTCTCTCTCATTTCCAAGACTACCAGGACCCTGGCACATACACTGCTCATCTTTTCTGGTGGAGAGGGGCACTGGCTCTCCACAGTCCTGTCCCCGGGGAGCAGCAGATAGCCCATCTCATTATCCATGATACGGATGGCAACATCATTGGTCGGGGCAGGGAAATGAGAGGGGAAATTAAAAGAGGAGAGAGCGGGAGAGAAAGGGCGAGCAGGAAGGAGGGGTGCAGAAGGGGGGAAAAAGGAGATGGAGAAATTGGAGAAATTTCATATTTATCAGACACTGTGTGTGTGTGTGTGCGGGGGGAGGGGGGGGGTGTCCCCGTCATACTCTTTTTCTTTTCACATTCTCTCTTCCAGTGTTTTTTCTTCTACAAGGACAGCGTATCCTTTCCAATATTATTTTTTTATCTCATTGAAAAAAATTAAAAATACAAATTCAAGATGGCCGCCAATTGATAGGCACGTTATTAAGTCCATGACGTTGTACCACACTCATTACTGAAGGTCAAGCCCACGTCCCTCTCATTTGAAAATCCAATGTCCCATATATATGCAGCTGTAATTATCGGACTGTCATTTCGGCTCATGTGATTCCACATCGAGGAGGAGATGGAGTCGAACGTATTTGCATAAAAAAGTCATAGTTCATAGTGTATAGTGTGAGGAGGGAAGACCTGTAATGCATTATCACAACGTACAGACCTGCCTTTGTGGTATAAAAGCCACTCTTTTCGATGACTACTTCCTCTTTTCATGGCCTGTCGATAACGAACCGATGAGTGATTTGTTTTTTTTTTATTAATTATACACTGCTGTCGTTTGTATGAAACACTAGCTTATGTCCACGCAGAGTCGGATCAAGGCGTGATTATTTCTGCATGTATAAACACACGTGTGCCCTCCCTTTTCCTCCTGCCCGCTGGAGCGACCAGATTATTCAAATGCTCTCATCTTTCACCTGCGCCGGGATTACAATGGGAATCTGTCAGAGGGAGGGTGCATGGAGAGGGGGGAGGAGGTTATAATTAAAGCATAAAGACAGACGAGTACGGCTGCGAAAACACAAAGCCAAGGGCTTTGGCCAGGCCTTGCTGCCTCTCTTAATAATCCTCATAGATATTAATAGGAAAAGGAATTTCTGTTATTTTCCTCCATTTTTTCCCTCATCTTCCCGTCTATACCACGAAAGCAGATCTCTACGCTCGAGCTCCAGCAGGTGCCGAGTGACAACACTAGCGACTCAGCACTTAACTGAAGCCCACTCCAGCTCACTCTCTCTCTCTTCTCGTTTCTCGTACGATGTTCCCCCATTTGAGAATGCTCTGATATTAATAACCAGACGTGATCTTCCTGCTGGCCCGGGGGTCATCCAGGCTGGCCAGGTCAGCCCATTTGTCTGTGTGCAGCCACTGTGAAGGCTATTGAGGCTGACAGGTATGGGAGCAGCAGCAGGGGGTGGAGGAACGGAGGACGAAGGGTGTCAGGGGCGGGGGGGGGGGGGGGGGGGGGTTTGCAAAACCAAAAAAGGAGTGTCACACAGCCTCAAAACAAAGAGTGGCAGAAGTTTGTAATTTTTTCCCCTCCCTTTTCATTCGTTTTTTTTAGATTTTTTTTTTCCATCCTTCCCCCACCCTATTCAATTCTCCTGGGATTTGAGAGCCAGCTTAACAAAGGATGACTCATCAAGCGCTGATAAGGTCGGCGCTGAAAGGAGTTGAATTGCAATAATATGATACTCTTGGTTAAAAAAAAAAAATAGAGAAGGTAATTAGCTTTGTTTTAAGTCTCCAGACACAGAGGTGGGCGCAAATGTAGGACTCCTGCCTGGAAAGGATTATTGGACGATAAACGTATGTCTGCACATCACCAATTCCCATGAGCTCCTTCTTCTGGTTCAGTTTAGGCATATGTGTGTGTGTGTGTGTGTAAAAACTCAAACCATGATGAAGCCATTCGCTTATTGAATGGAACTGAAAGAGTGTGAATGTGATCAATACACAGATCGATATTTATCGATAATGTTTAATAACTCCATGGCCGGAGACAGAATAGTCAAAGCAGAGCAGCAGTCATGGGTGACAGTTTTTGCATACATTACCGTGCCCAAATATCCAGACAGCATACCTCCAGTAATTGGTTTTAAACATTAGGTGCTCGCTGAATAGATGAGTAGTGTGTGATATTCGATTACCGAGCAAAGAACCCATTTAGCCTCCTGTTCTTCCCCAGCCAGGATTTCCAACACAGTACCATCTAGCTCCCTTAAGTTCAGCAGGATTAGACCGCTACTAGTAATCCTTAATGCTTTGAAATAGACCCGACAGACGTCCCGCTCACTTGTTTGGGATTACGTTCATGAATTTTGTTCAATTAACCTGGGGTGGGGAGGGGGGGTCGGGATGAGAGTACAGAACGCCTAATGAAGCTTTGTTCATGAATTGAATGATTTTTTTTTTTTTATCGGGACGTTTAAACAGTGCAGTGAGAAGTGGTGGTGACGTGGTTTGGCAGCAGAAAGTCGGGCTCTTAAACCTACCTGACCTTTTTACTTCATTTCATGCGCAGTCCATCCGTCGCAAACACTTTCTGTAATTCTCCTTTTGAACGCAGTGACATTTGCGTGCTCCTGAACGTCATCTGATTTCAGACCTACGATAACAAACAACGCTACGATGGTCATCCTCTTCACCCGAGAAATAAAGCTAACACGACCGGCCCGTGTAGCGAGAAAAGACAGCAAGCTAGCTAACCATTTAGCCGCCGCAACAAGCGGATGAACTTCTTATTAAGGACTAATAGGATCAGTTTGGGTTGGTTTGTATCGAGGAATTTCGAAGGTAGGACGGGACGCTGGCTCGTTTCTGTCGTTCGTTGGTGGGGAACAAAGGAAAACATTTCAGTAATCTTCAAAGTGGCCTGTGGTATGTTGAGTGGACTTTGGTATGTGGACTACGACTAAAGCTTTTTAATGGGAAAAACACACACACACACACACACACACACAAATAAAAAAACAACAACTACGTCCCCCTTTTTCGTGTAAAAAACCGCTATTGGACGCTTCCGGTCGTATCGGCTTACTTTGTGACTTCGGAGATGCACGTTTCTGCCTTCCCTGAGTGTGTATTCATGAGTGTGTGTGTTCTTATTGGTCCGTGTGCTATTTGCCTAGGCTCTCTTGAGAAAGCCAGGGTTAAAAGCAGTTGCCCTTAAAGGCTTGTCTCCTGTAGCTTTCTTAGCGCAATATGCAAAGCTCTGCCTTAAGAGCTGCTCTCGTCGAGGGCTGAGAGGAATAAAGGAGGAAAAAGAGCTCTTTAAATGTGTTCCCCCTCCTGATCCTGATGCTCCTGCTTGCCACTCTTTTACAAACCCCCCCCCCCTCCCCACCCCACCCACCCACGCCTTCGCTTGCTCTCTAATAGGTTGCAAATCAGGGAGTCACCTCCGTGCTGTTGTTGAAGGCAGATGGGATATGAAAGGCTTCAGTGTTTAAAAGCATGAATAGGAAGAAGCGCACAGTCCTGGGCGGGGCTCGGTCACAAGCTTATCAGATATACAAGGTGGAGGAAAGTCAACGTTTGTACTCAAGAGTCCTGTACTTCTGTAATGACTCAGGGTTCTCAGGGATAGGCTCCAGGCTCCCTGTGTAGAATAAGTGCTATGGAAAATGGGTGGATTTAGCTGGTTCTCTTTCCTGGAACCCTGACCAGGCGGTTACTCCGGATGAAAAAATGAAGACTGTAACCCGCGAGCTTCATATCTGACCGCTCATGTAGGCGTGAACGAAAAGAAAGCTAGCATGTGAACCTTTTTGGCAAGCTTTCTCAAAAAACAATAAATAGCGCACTTCCTGTTCAGACCATATTACCTTGTCTTACAAAAATCATCATGTATTTATATTAACACAAACGTGACAGCTTTACCGGGTTAAAGAATATCGGACACGTCTTCATCGTGGTTCTATTTCCGCGTGGGCAAGCAAAGACGTCAAGGCGCTTCCTCGGTCCCGTTCGAGTTTAGCCAATTCCGACTGAGCTAGCTGAGGAGGCCAGGTCCATGCTATGCTGATCTGGCTGAACTTGATGATGAATTAAATCATGGAAAGTAAAGGCTGAAGTGCACAGGCGCTGGAGCCTCTGGACTTCTTCACTTCCTGCAGAAGACAAGCAAAGCTTTTAAGGGTAATGGTGAGGTCAGTGGATTTAATGGGAAATAAGTGTCCAGGCGACAGATTTTAAATCACCGTAATATAAATACACCTCCATTTCCATCGCCAGTTTGCTTTCTTTTAAGGCAATTTGAAGAGCGGACGAACACTCGTGTCGGCGTTTGCGGTGGGAAGGATTAGCGAGCGAAGATTAAGCACCGCTCCTTAATCTTACATATCAACCATCGAGGCAAGGGGTGATATGCAGATGCAATTCCCGAACGTCCGTGTTTACACTGGAAGGGGATTCCAGTACATTATTCTTAGCGGTGTCGTTTAAATTTCCTTGGGATTTTACCGTAGAAACATACTGTACATAATGCATTGATGAGCATTCTGTGGAAAATGATTCTCAGGAACGTTCTGAGATACACGTGTCGGAGGCATTCGTTCTCATTTTGTAATAGGAGTCGTTGTCACGAAGTTCCCGCTAGTGCAGAACGGACCTCCTGACTTGAACGTGTGCAGAAGACACACGTCTTTTCTCAAGCACGTGCCCACTGCATGCCAGTCGTTTAGTCCTCATACACAGAAGGCCAGTTGTATAGCTGTAATAATGGCTCAGTCTCTGGCACGGTGACCCGAGCGTTTGCATAATCTTCGTTTCACCGTTCATTTTCCTCCGCACCATATTCACGAAGCGAGCGCAAGAGATCCTGCTTCATACCCACTATCTCAGGACTAATGACACATACCAGATCAACAACATTAGCTCCCTGTGAAAACATTTCTGTCTCCGTCTCTCCCCTGCGTGCACTATTACTGCTGCTGAGGTATGTGTGAAGTCGCCGGATGCTCCGTTCCCAAAGCCCACAGCTGTATTTACTGCAGGAGCGAGCGAGCGGGAATCGGCGCTAACAGCAATCGATGAAATATCTCGCTGCGGATCAATCGGCGTCTTTAAGATCGTTCAAAGACATTTCTCACAGTCTGGTCTCTTTACAGATGGGAGAGTAGGAGACGTGCACATACATGTGTACATGGATACATTGGAAATAATGAAATCAATAGAACATGCCAAATAATATCATTCAACATGACGGGGGAAAAAAATCATCTGGGAAGATCTCTTCTCTCGGTCTCTAGGAGGATCTACTTGTGTGGGGTCCTCTGTTAGTCACGTGAAAGCCCTGTCCAACACTATTCTGGATTAGCCTTGCACGTTAGCTCCTACCTAGCCCAAATCCTGGACTACTTACATAGCATATCGCGGATGGATATAGTTAAGGAATAATCAAGGGGAAAAAAATCCTTTGGGAAGATCTCTCGGTCTCTAGGAGGATCTACTTGTGTGGGGTCCTCTGTTAGTCACGTGAAAGCCCTGTCCAACACTATTCTGGATTAGCCTTGCACGTTAGCTCCTACCTAGCCCAAATCCTGGACTACTTACATAGCATATCGCGGATGGATATAGTTAAGGAATAATCAAGGGGAAAAAAATCCTTTGGGAAGATCTCTCGGTCTCTAGGAGGATCTACTTGTGTGGGGTCCTCTGTTAGTCACGTGAAAGCCCTGTCCAACACTATTCTGGATTAGCCTTGCACGTTAGCGCCTACCTAGCCCAAATACTGGACTACTTACATAGCGTATCGCGGATGGATATAGTTAAGGACTAATCAAGGGGAAAAAAATCATCTGGGAAGATCTCTCGGTCTCTAGGAGGATCTACTTGCGTGGGGTCCTCTGTTAGTCACGTGAAAGCCCTGTCCAGCACTATTCTGGATTAGCCTTGCACATTAGCGCCTACCTAGCCCAAATCCTGGACTACTTACATAGCGTATCGCGGATGGCTATAGTTAAGGACTGATCATTTTCGGAGAGACCAGTAGGCGTGTCCTGCACTCTTCTATCATTCCTCTTGAGAAATCTCATGCCTCAGAAAGACTCATTGTGCTAATTTGCGTACTCGTTTTGGCCTCCATTTGTGAGGATGATTATTATTGTTACACGACCTCTAAGCTGCTCGGCAATAAGGCCCTGCCTTGGCCTGAATACCCAAAGCCACAATTACATGTGACATCCCTGATGGATTTTTGCAAAGGGGAAAAAAAAACAAATAGCACAGGCAATTTGGAGCCCTTTGATACATTCCTACGGATTTGTATAGGCCGGGGGAGAGCAAGGGGCCGAACGAGACGGGGTTTTTTTTTTTTTCCAGACATGCTTTCCGCAGAGAAGACAGTGGCCTTGTGAAAGAGCTCGGAAATGGAATGCAGGGGCAGGCATACCTCTCGCGCAAGAATCTCGGTCAGGTTGCCAATAGCTTCTATGATATAGCATTTCATTTATTTCTTCAGGCGCTTACCGGTAACATGTGTTTGCAGGGTGTCAGTATTGATGGAATGGTATATCTGGCTGGCATCCAAGTGAGGCTGGTATGTGTTTAAAATGCTTTGAGGAACAAAACCAGCTTTTGTTGCTTGTCCTTTTTCTTCTTCTTCTTCTTCTTCTTCTTCTTCTTCTTCTTCTTCTTCTTCTCCTGACTTGCGAGGTTGTAGAGTAACACCGCACCTTCTCAAAGGGGATCTTTAGGGGATAAAGGAAAGTGTGAAGGCAGAAAATGCTGATGCATTTAGATACAGATACAGTTTTCATTTCACCACACCATGTTATTAGGAAATAGTTGCGGCTGTTACGTGGCTCCAGGGCAATTATGCCACAGCTTATTTTAGGTACGTGTTCATTAGGCGTGTTTTTTTTTTTTATGGTTAATGACAGGGAAAAAAAAGGCATGTTTGTACAGAATGTTCTAATTTGTCCATGGTTAGGGATGAACCCATTCTCTCTTTCCTTCCCTTTCTACGCCAGCGAGTGAGAACTGGCTTTATTAACAACGAGGCGAAACTCACCTTGTTTCCCAACGCTGCTAATGAGTTCGGGTTTGTCACAGCGGAAACTCCTACTGTCGTCAGGAGACAGGCCGAACACGAAGGGGCGAGAGGAGGTGTTTTGTAATCATTGAAGTCGGCATAAATAAATAAGTCCCCTTGTCAGGTTGCAGGGGGAGTGAATAAACACGCTCCATGGGAATTGGGGCTCCGTTTGACAGGTGAAGAGGGGTCCCTGGTGCCTTGATTTGCATTGTTTTGGCAGCCTGGCACTGTGCTGTGATCCCCCTCTGCGCTGTCAGACGGATGCCTGATTAGGCCGAGGGAGAGGGGTACGCCTTTCGGACCACCCGCTTTGGGAATCCCTGCGTCTGTGCCCCTGGCACGCTGGCATGATGAGGGATGCCCTGAGACGAGGTGTTAGCGAAAATGATTGGTCCCCGATGAGTTCCGGCTCTTGGTTGTTTGCCAAATGCTAATCCGGAACAATTATCCATCAAAGACACAAGTGTGCCCCATATTGTCCTTGATGAGCCTTTTTGCCACCGACAACACTCGGACGGATTTCAGAGTCCTGCTTATTCCCCGAGCGCTCAAGAAAAGGCTTTTTAAAAAGATTTATCTCGCTGGCGTCGTTTCTCTCACTTTTGTCCTTCTGGGCCTCTTAACGCACCTCCTCAATAAGGTTAGGCTGAATTCTTTTATAAATAGGACTCGTCTCTCTTTTGCCAGCGGTTTCCTGACATGTAGGGAGTGTGCTGTTAGGGATGTTGGTTGAGGGGGCGGCGAGGGGGGGGGGGG
>JAFFST010049829.1:474668-488947 GCA_022414735.1 Noturus placidus
CCCCCCCCCCCCCCCCCCCATATCAGAACAGGAGAAAGAAGAAGAGGGACGCCTTTGTTTGGCTCGCGCTTACGCTTATAGACAAAGGGCCGGGGCTGACTTCGGAGACGAACGAGTCTTTAAATGCGGCAGCTCTGAAAGCCTTTCGTTTCTGAGTGATAATGCTTCAGGAGCTTTCCGAAAACCAGGCCAATTTAGCAGCGCTGGACTGAGGACCATTTACATAGCAGCTGTAGGGCAACAACACACATTAATGGGGCGATGTGATGTGTTTCTCGTCTGTGTGTGAGCACGTGTGGAAAGAATAGGGACTTTAAGCAAGGAAGGAAACAAAAACCGAGCCGTACCACGTACGCTTCCTACGCCATGGCCCGCGGCGCTACGGCAAAAACGCCGAATTGCAATTTTATTTACACCAAATAACGACAGCATTCCTTCGACAGATTCAGAGAAATGTCGTCCCTTTAAGACACTCTTGTTCATTTTTGTATTCCGGATATTCCGTCTGTTACACCCTGCTTTTGCGGATAGACAAGACGCAACGTAAGAATCACCCCAACGCCACTCCGCCGTAGCATTCGAGTTGCTTGGTGACTTTGGTTTCCATAGCTACAGCGTGAATGTTGATTGAGTTCCAGTCTCTGAAACTGTCCCTTTGTAAAAAAAAAAAAAAATAACAATAATAATAATAAATAAATCCTTAATTTGCTTCTTCTGAGGCTGCTTCTTTATCCGCTCATATTTCTTTTCTGCATTTCAATCCACGGATGTCATTTTAATGCGTTCGAACGGTCTATTTCTTTATTTATTTATAAAACCCGATGCACCACACAGGCAATTACAGCAGTTACTTTTCAAGATTTCAAGTTCATCTCCCCAGACGGTGTTTTCCAGGGTTCGTAGCAATAATTTGTGGCCATCACATGGACCGAAATGGGAAGGCAGCGGAGTGTAAGATATGACATACGGCCAAATCGGTCTCATCATTCTGTTAGCCATGGGTGATGTACTAATGCAAGGGCATCCATTTTCCTTTGATTCCTCACACAAAGCGAGAGGAACAGTGGCCGCTGTGATTAGAGGAGAGCGCAGGGCTTCTGACTTTCTTCACTACGCCCTATACGTCCCGCTGTTTTTACCTGAGGGCACTTTGCACTGAGCCACAAGCCCTCCCGAAGCTACAAACACTCCAGCCACTGCTTTTTCGCTCATCTGAGCGTCTCGAGAGGATCGCGTTCGGGAACAGGAACACGCCACGGCATAGCGATGTATTCTAGTTGGCTTCGAGCCATTAATAATGTCGATAACACCATGTTAGATGGGTCCTCGAAAGGCTAAACAAGTTCCTCGCTCGCTTTTCTAGAAATAGGGCCATGGGAAAGTGCAAACGATTGGCATGAGCTCTATGTGCCAAGACAGGCTTTGATTCCAGGGACATAAATTGTCCCAGGAGAGCTGTCGCTGGCCAACAGTTTATATTACTGTATCATTAAATGGAGACAATACCCAATAGTCGAATCATTTTTCATATCATAAGGTCAATTTTTTTTTATTTTAGTATTTTTTTTTTTTCTCGCGAAACTTACCAGAAAGTCTGAGATGGCACGGATTTCAAGATTGAGTCATTTCTGAATAATCCTCCTGCCCAACTGTATTATAATTACTCTGTGGTTTTGGTGTGCAGAAAGTCCAAAATTATTTTTGAAAATGGCCAGCCTTAAACTATTTTTATAAAAAAAAAGAAGAAGAAGAAGAAGAAGAAAAAAGGCATGTTTCAGGGCTGAGTCTTGCTTTTTAGCCTGTTTTCCTTTCCAGCGAGATCCCACTTTTGGAAATGGACACAGCACAAAAGCTAAATTGTTACCTCATGTTTTCATAGTCTGTTTGTGCCCACTGACAGTTATAATTTGCAGAAATTGCAATGATTATCCACATTAACATACCTGACTGCAGCCATTTATGCTTATTTGTGATACAAAGCCCTCCTTGGGATCCTCAGGATGCTTTCCTTTGCATACTAATGCGTATTAATTCCACCCATGAAAAAAAGGTATTTGATTTTTTTTTTTTTTTTTTTTTAACCCCCTCTCTCCCCCTCCCTCCCTCCCTTCCGTCCGTGCCTTTGTAGTTGTTGAAGAGCAGGTAGCGAATTTCTAAAGCGGCTCTTTCAGACATGTGGGAACATGATACCTTTAGAAGCGACTGCAGCTGCACTGCAATGGCAGCCTCTATTTACGCATATTGAAAAAAAAAAAAAAAAAGGCATATCCTTTTTTTGTTCTGGGGGCGAACAATAACAATACGCCGAGCTTAGAGAGTGAATAGTGGGCTGGTGACAAAAGGAGGATGGATGGTTTAAAGCACAGATCACATGACCAGGGGAAGGTGTAAGTGCTAATAGCGATGATACGAAGCGGGTCGAGTGTTAAGAGTTTAGGAATTAGCGATAGCAACAGCACTGATCTGGACTTAATTCAGACGAGCCAGTTGCGTCGCGGCATTTTAATTGCGCGGCGCCATCACTGACACTAACAACAGCAGATAGTAGAATGCTAACTGCCAGAAGGCATTAAAAGAGACAAGCCATTGTCAAAGCGCGTCGAGCAACAAAGCCAGGCAACACCGAGCGACAATTAAGCGATCGCCTAAAGCGCTACAAGTCCAGAGTGGTGTTAATATGGACGTGTGATGATATGGACGGATTTCCGCACGGACACTGCTGACTGGTGGCGTGATGTGTGTGATGTGTGTGTATCCAACACCCCTGTCATTAGCTATCATCTCTCCCAGAGCACACAGCCCAAGTCCTATCACTCGCGATTAGGCTCGGGGGCCACTGATGGCTGTGGCGTTCAGATGTCAGGCTAAAGTTAGTGACCCCCTCTTCCACTGCTGTGCCTGCGAGTAATTAGTCCTGACTCCGACCATCACACCATCCTTTCTTCCTCCCTCCCTCCCTCCCTCCTTCACTCCACTGACCTTGCACTCGATGCACGGGGCCTCAGGAAGCATTATATATTTATTTACCTGCTTATTTATTTTCTCTGCAAATGCACCAGGTTAAATCGCCTGCACCGATTCAGCGCTTCCTGACGAACAGAGTTCTTTCGTTTCGTGTCGTTCTGGCACGGGCCGGGTGTTTCTGGGTTTTTTTTTTCCACTTATCCTCATCCTGGCTCTCGTCCTCATCCATGAGAACAAAGTGTAGGATTGATAACTGGTATTGATTATCCCTAGCCTTTCCTTATTGTCGCTAACCGCTCGGAGCTTTGCAGCTTAACCCAGGTTCCGAGTAAATACCGATGGGAATTTCAGCTTAATACAGTCGTCATGTTCACTTAGTCC
This sequence comes from Noturus placidus, assembly GCA_022414735.1. NCBI lineage: Eukaryota > Metazoa > Chordata > Actinopteri > Siluriformes > Ictaluridae > Noturus > Noturus placidus. The sequence continues at coordinate 478,014 of JAFFST010049829.1, forward strand.
GTCCGTTTAAAGTTGTATACGGTCCATCCTGTTCAAATCCAAGACGTTTCGTCGTTCCTCGTATTATTTCCACACGACGTTGAGGTTCGGCGCTGTTCGTCCTGATAGGGAAGATGTTTTTCTAGCGTCCGTTCCGTGTTCTGGGGGGAGCTTAAACGTCACCGCGCAGTTTTCCACATCACAGTCATTATTTGTGTGAACCAAAGACGCCATCCAGGACCTGTCATGAGTCACGAGTGAGGAAATCCCCGTTGAAATGAACAGCAGCTAACGCTAGCCACTTCCCAGTTCCTAAAATTGGATAAATATAAGCGTTTAAATGGATTTTAAAAAACCAGACTAGTGAAATTACTCATACAGACCTCCCCATTTTGTCTTTTTTTCCCAGTTGCTTGCATTGTAGGAAGCCATTATGCGGACATATCCTGAAGTTATCCGGGGAACTCGCTCATGGCTAGTGGCGCGTTTGAACTCTGCTAATGCATGTAAATGAAAAGAAGTCGGTCCAGGATTGGTGCTGTTTTAAATAAAAGGCGAGCGTGATCAAGGCGGGCGGCATGGCGCTATCAGAGAGTTCCTGGAGCAGGAGCTGATGATTCCTGCAGGATTCCATCATCTCAGACTGCATTAAAGACACACGATTAGCCAGGCGTACAGTCGGGACTGCTAGCATTAACACTCAAAGCAGACCGAAACCTTTTCTGCCGGATAATAATGCTGAATTTTCATCGAATCCGCTCATATGAAGGACACTGTGTGTGTCTGTGTCCTCCGCAAGGCTCCATCTGGGCAGGAGTGGTTTAACTTCAGTCTGTTATTACGTCTGATCCGAATTAATCGTGTCTCACACATACACTCGGGAGACACCCGGGCGAGCTGACAGCGTGCCGCGTTAAATTCGGTGGGTGATTAGCCAATGGTGTTGTTGATTATTATCCCGCCGTTTCTAGGCGTTCAGAAGGAATTTGCATAATGTATAGCGTAAAGAAATATTCTCAAAACACACAGCAGCAGCATTACAGCACGATCGAGAGCTCGTGTCTGGTTTTATTTCCCGAGACCCTCTTTAACTCTCGAGGTATTAACCAAGCATACCTGACACAAGGGTTCCCTCCAGGTCGTTTATGAATAAGAGCGCGGTTCGAAACACTGCCATAATATGTGTTTTAGCTGTATTATCCTTTACAGAGGAAAAACAAAACGCTTTGCACCTGAGGGTAGCCTACTCCAAGCCAATAACAAAGCGTTATTTCTTATTTTAGAGCATGACTTGTAGCAACACACTGCTGTTTTATTCAGATCCTCTCAACCTGTATATTTGCCCTCTTAAACTCTGGGGTTATTTTTCAGTTACTCATCTTAAAGCATCACAGTTAAATGCGCAAAGGGATGTGTTACGAAGGATGCTTGTACAAGGACATTTTTGATATTTGTCATTATGATTATTTATTCTTTTTGACCAGATGTACTCAATGAAAGAGTAGAGGATTCCTCGACTGTCCTTCTACAACAGGGTCCTAAATCAGAGTGTATGTCTGAGAAGAGGTTCTAAGTACAACCTTTTTTTGTAACCAGTAAATAGTTTATTTGGAAAAATAAATAAATAAATAAATAAATAAATAAGAACCCGATTTTCCAAGAGTGTAGATCTCGAGAGTCGGATTGTAACGTTACGGCTTTTACATATCCTCCGTCTCGCATCTAAATATAGACGTAAAGGACCGATTACTCCCTCCAGACCATCGCCTATTGGTGGAAGTGTTGTTGTATCACAGTGTGTTCCAACAAGCTTTCAATGCCTGGTGTAGCTTTAATTTCAATGGACAATGGAGCGTTGTTTTTTTTTAACACAACACCATTCATTGGTGTATTTTTAACGCATTGTTCACGAGGGCAGACCACGCCCTTGACTACATGACACAAGGAGCCTTTAAAGAACTGTAAGAAGTGGGGAGAACTGTAAGAGCTGGTTGGGTCCTGCTTTGCGCTAGATAGCCACTAAAGACTCTTGGGTAGGTGTTGTTAGGTAATATGGATGAAGGTAGAGGTTGAAATATATCCTTTCTCCCAGACGTTGATTTTTTGGGGGGGGGATTTCGGTAAACACAGACCACCAAAATGTCAATCCTATCATGTCCATTTTCCTTGACTTTATCCTCGAACACAGTTTGACGCCGCGTGTCCTGTCATACACGTGCCGTACATTCACTCTCAGATATTCGGTCCCTCCCCGATTGCGTTGTAGTTCACATCGCACTCGCAAATTGACAGCCGGTGGATTTCTTTTCCTCTGAACTGAAGCACTGGGACTTCCTCTCGCTGTCCTTCCTCCCGCGCGTGTCCCTGCTCCTGCAGAAGGCTATTACTGCAGTGTCTTTAGCTTGTCAGATCATGGTGTGGCAGAGGGGAAATATTCCATCTGAGAGCTACACCTTATCCAAGTGCTGCAATTAGGAGTGTCAACGTAGCTGTTAGGGGGTGGACGTCAAACACCGGCAGAACCACATGCCCCCCTCTCTTACCCGATGTTGAAATTGTGTCCGGTTTGATAAAAGAAAACAGACGCTTTGTACAGAAACCCTGTGAGGTAACAGCCAGCGTGACACTCTCGTGGGTCAAGTGCTGCATTTGCATTTTGATGGGATGTTACAGAGTAATTAATGCACCAGTCAGAATGCATTATCCTGGGACCGAATTGAAAGGTTCATTAACAAATCGCCTCTCGCTTCACTTTGAAATAGGTATTTCACTGGGAAATGTATTATTTTTTATTTTTTTTTCATGTCTCATGACATGATGCTGTTTTGCATTACCTTCCCCTTGGCGGCCATAGTGGAGGAAATACAGAAAGACGGCGCTTAATAAGAGAATTCACTCGTCTTAACGGATGTACATCAGGGTCCTGCCACGCTGTCAGTTTAATCACCCGTCCAATTCCTTAAGAAACCAGTCTTCGTCAGTGCAAGAGAACCATCACAGGGTTCCACGCTTTAATAAAAAGGCAGGAAGGGGCTTTGTTTATGGAGATGCTCACTCCATGGCGCTCCAAGTGCGCTCGGGTCCCGGGTCTGCTCGGTCGGGCCGGCCCGGCGTGGCACCGAGGAAGATTCTGAGTGCTCCCGGAGATTAAAGCCAGGAGAAATCAGGGCCGTGTGAGCAATCATCATTTCACGAGAACATTCTTTCATCTTGCTTCTTTCCAGCCCAATGCTAACAGAGACTCATGTCACAACACTGCCGTTGCTTTTATCTTCCTATAATAAGTCTGTACAAAAAAAGATCCAGGAGGAGGAGGGAGGGAGGCGGGGAGGGATTCGAGAGAGAGAGAGAGAGAGAGAGAGAGAGAGAGAGAGAGAGAGAGAGAGAGGCCTGTTCTTTCTCTGCCATCACTGTAAATTTACACAAGGGCCGGTCATGTTATCGGAGCGTCCTCTTCTATATCGTCGCCTAGAGTGTAAAAATGAAAATATTCCGCCTATGCGTGCGAGTTTTCTCCTTTCTTTCTATAATAGAACATCTGCGGATGGATTTCTAAAGCTGTGTTCCGAACCCACGTTATTATCGCCGTACCGTATTACCCGATACCCGATTTAAACGTGAAGCTTTGAAATGGCGCTGTACCACGACGCGTCTCGTGAACACCCGGGAAGTGTGATCCGTAACAGTTCTAACGAGACAAAGTAAGATGACGCATCCAGGAAATAAACCAATGACAGGACAGGGACGGAGACAGGACTGGAGCACACGCAGTGCTCGCGGGATTGTCGCGGGATCTAGATTGTCCTCAGAGTCTGCTGAAGATTGAAGACTGAACACTCATGAATGACGCAAGCGGTAGATAACCACGTCAGCCTGGACTTGCTTGTGTTCCTACTTAACCCCGTCTGGAATAGCAGCCATTAACTTCTCTTTAGAGAGGCTTGAGAGTCAGAAGCTTAGCAGGAACAAGTCATGATGTTTCTAAGGGTCAAAATGATGGCCACTAGTCTCTCGGTGAATGAGCCAGCAGTACCAGGAAGAACAGGAAGTAACTCATCCCGCTGGTCCATCAGCAGCCCATCAGCCGGGCTCACACCCCAGCAGGCCCGTGCTTTTTGTTCTCCCGCAGGTTAATAGAAATGGAGGAGATGGGCCGAGGAAAAGCAATGCAATTTTCTGCTATTTAAGCTTGGGTAGATGGCACTCTTCAGGAAGCACTGGAGAAGTAAGAGGGTGTAATGGGCGTTTGGAAAGAAGGGAGAGTGGACCGACTTACTTGGAGGAGATTCTCAAGATTTTAGGCATGCATGGAAAAAGGAGGAGATGGTGAAATAATCAGCGATCTGAAATTGAATCCTCTCTCTCTCTTTTTCTCTCTCTCTCTCTCTCTGTCAGTCAGTCTCCTACAAACACAAACACACACACACACACAGTTAGATAAACCCTGAATTGTGCCTTTTATCTTACTCGATACACGAACACGCTATCTTCACAAGCTTCAGCCACGAGAAAGCCGGCACACACCAGAAACACAGAGGATACACTTCAAACCGCTCGAACACTGATAAGAACTGATGTTTCTTTAATTGCCTCAAAAAAAAAAAAAAAACAACGGCAAAGTTAATTACCTCGAAAAATGAGCTGGCTCCAACAGACAGGGATTGTATAGGTGCCATGTCTCCCCTAAGACACATCAAGAGCTGTCTTTATAAAGTACGTCAAGTTGCATCATTTTAATTATGGCTTATCGCCGTAATTCTGTCTGTGTTGTAACTCAGGTTATAAAACATCGTACGCAAACTCGTAATCGATTTAATTAATTAGCTCGTCATGGCGGGCATGTGACACCTCAATTCCAGCTCCCATGACGATTCCAGACAATAGGCTCCCTTTTAATAGTTCATCTCGGCTCTTTTCTAATTAGGAAAAGAATGTGCAGGAGATACAGTGCGCTTTGTTATGAGCACAGACGATCACTCCATGATCAGCCCCGGATGAGACATTAGATTAAGAGAGATTACCGCGAGTCGCTCTGGTTGCGTTTGTTAAACGGACGCTCCGGTTTTCATTTTCAAGAGCCGGTGAAGTGAGCAAGCCCCTTTCGCATTATTCACCCGGGCCGGCTGATCGAAACCCGGCTCAATAGCACTAACCCGGCTCATGCTCCGAAGATTTGTCTTACAAAACCTTGAAAACTGCTCTGAACGTCCATACATTGATTTTTGTTGGCAGGGATCTCCAGGGCTTTCATGTAGAGGCAGACTCCATGAGGTGAGGAGAGGGCTTCCCCCATCAGAGTGAATGCTGGGAAAATGGAGACAGGGGTTCCCTTTTCATCGAAGCACGGACAAAAGAATAAAAAAAAAAAAAACAAAACGTGTGAAGCGACTGAAGCCTGACCGAGTCTTCGATTACGTTCAGCTAATGTCCCGGACGTCCGGACACCGCTCTACGTTCTCCGATACCTACGCGTCATCTCCGGTCGGTTCATCACAGAAACCCTTCTCCGCGTTACGCACGCTCCACTTCACTGCTTATTAAAACCTAGAGGCGTTTAAGTTCCCCGCTTCAGCGTCGTTATTTTCCCAACAAAACTAATTAACTGGGAAACGCGAAGCAAACGCGTCTGAAATCGAGCGTCTGCCTCGTCTAAGCGCCGCAGTCTGTAGCAGACGGCGTAATTGCAGGCGCAGGTAGTGATGAACATTAATGAACGCCTCACACACTCAGAGGCTGCTGCGTTTTTATGTGCCTGTTGGATCGCTGATGGAATTTTTAAAGCAGCCAGCAGCATGAAAAACTCATCACTACTACATCAGCATCTGGACAGATGTGCGACACACTCCTCTTCCCAGTTTATCCCTTCGATGTCGTCAGGAATGTAAAAATCTTAGTGAAGCCTAATTACATTTCTTGGGAATGGATTTAAGTGTTTGTATTGTTAGGGAATGTGTATGTGTGTGTGTGTGTGTGTGTGTGAGAGAGAGAGAGAGAGAGAGAGAGAGAGAGAGCAGGAAGCCAGACAGGCTGGCAGCTGCCAGTGTGTGTGCCACCTGCCATACATCTCTCTATTAGCATAATCATCTCCCCAGCAAATGGCAATAATGGTGTCATGCACCTTTGTGTAATTGCGACTGTCATAATATATGCCAAATGATTGTGTTGTGTGATTAGATGTTGGGGGAAAAGAGGTCTCCGGCATCACATTCACACTCGAATGCCTTTATTTGGAGGCGCAGGGACGAACCCGGATGAGGACACGTCTCTATTTCTCTCTCTCTCTCTCTCTCTCTCACTCTCTCCCTCTCTCTATCTCTCTCATTCTCTCTCTCCCTCTCTCTCTCTCCCTCTCTCTCTCTCTCTACCTCTCTCCCTCTCTATCTCTCTCCCTCTCTCAGTAGGTCTCTCTCTCTCTCACTCTCTCTCTCTCTCTCTCTCACTCTCTCTCTCTCTCCCCCTCTCAGTAGGTCTCTCTCTCTCTCTCTCTCTCTCTCTCTCTCTCTCTCTCTCTCGCCCCAGTGCTATCATCTCCCTGTAATTGTGCCAGATGCAAATCAGGAAGAGATCGTGTGCTATTCTTAAACGAAGCACCGCCCTGATTAAAGCTGTCATGACATCTTCGCAAGAAAAAGGTCATGTTGGTGTGATGTGTGTTTTTCGTTCTCTAAACCACACATCGCGAGGTGCTCGTACAGGGGCGTTGGGGGGCGCCCCACATCATTTATACCTAAATAATAAACAGATCTGAAAAGCGTATCGTTCTCCATACGTTAAGAGATGTATATTGAACATTCGTGGAAGGAGTCTCCAGTGTCAGCGCTTTGTAACTAGCTCGACGTATTCCGACATCGTCAGGACAGGCGACTTTACGATTCGCGACAAAAGCCGTATCCTAAGAGAGGAATTCGTTAACGGGCACCTGTTTCACGGACATAAAGGATTAAAGGTCTGGCGTGGGCGTAAGAGGAGTACAACACATCCGGACGCGCTGTTCGAGGAAATGAATCAACTCTGGAGTTGTACCAGTCCTGTCTTATTCCTTACGTAGCACCGTTTAAAAAAAACGCTCAAGAATCTATACGGAATAAATGATCGACTTCCCATTCCTCAGCATGCTTCCTCACCTTTGGATGTTTGTCCCATTAAAGCCGTGACTGAATGTCAGAGAAGAGAGGAACGAGGTGGGAAAGCGCAGGCTTTGGCTTTGCTAATGTTTTACATAATTAGCCCCACTCGCGCTTTCCTCCAAGGGACAGCTTAGGCAAGCAAATGAATAGGTAATGATTGTAGTGGCCAGAGGCTCTGCGGTCTGAGCGTGAGTGGCAGCCGCCGAGGCCACTGTGACGAACACGGGGTTTAATTGGTCCAGGAGAAAGGGAAATGAAAGAGAGAGGGAAAGAGGGCGTGCAGGGACGCTGCATAAACAACAGACGATCCAAATAGGAATCTAATGGATTGCATGCTTGACTTGCCGACACCTCATTGCACCAAAGGAGGCGCGGAGTAAAACAGGAATAATGGCCTGTATGTGGATTATACGTCAGACATGCTGTCGTCTGTAGTTAGAGTCTTCATAGCGTCCTACTTAACATCCGTATCTTAAATATGAACTGAAGTCTTGCAGTACATAACTAGAAGAAGCAGTTTGAATTCGCTCGGTTTGTTTGTTTTCCAGGTCCATGCCCTGCAGGTATTTAGACATATCGACACGCCAGCTTTACAAGGCCAGTGGCCTTCCGGTCTCTGTACACCGAAGGTGGCGGATCCGTTCGGAGCAATCCTCTCTAATCGCTGTGAGCAGGAGGAACACATACTGCCTTTTTAAACGCGCCCGTGTCTTAAGATGTCATTGATTAAATGTTAACTGATATACTCTAGTTGGCAATCTCGTTAGAGATTCCAGTATCCAAGATAGACAGTTTAGAGACCCGGCTGATCAATAATACAGATAAAGATTTCATCCATCAATGAGCTCCCCAAAACAAAAGGTGTGTGTTACCTGATTAGGCCAACAGGGAGCTGGTTCTGACCTCTCCGGACTGCCGACGCCGCACGGGTTTTATTTTATTTATTTATTTGTTTGTTTTTATAAAAATAAAAATAAAAAGTCGATCGCCTACAAACACAGAGGATGTGTAATTACCGAGCCAAACAGTTCTGCAGATAACAGGCCTTTGACTCGGCTCGGATAAAGGTTAATCTCCTCGTCTCTGTCCTGCGAGATGTATCCTAGGCTTATATATTTATTTAAGGCCAAGACAGAGTGACCGTTTGCGAGGAACAGTTAGACCCTGCTGCATACCAATGCCCGCACAAATGACCGAATCGATGGCGGAGCGGCCACCGCTGTTTAAAGGTATCAATAACGCGTTGCCTTATTTTACACTCAACGGGTAAGTGTTGCCGTTAAAAGTCCGACAGATGTCTTAATTGAAATTTAATTTTAAATCAATGAAGGGAGTCATTTAAATATCGATCCAGTCAAATTGCGGATACGTCGCCCGCCGGGCGTACCCCACCCACGCCAAGCCTTGCTCCATTACTCCTCTTTTCTTTTCTTTTTTCTTTCGGTACAACTTTGTTAAAACGCGATCAATAACCCACAATCGGCGTGTTGTAACTGGAAATAATTGACAGTCGGTGCCAAAGTGCCCATGAGGGGATTTCCTTCTGGTTTTTTTTTTTTGTTTGTTTTTTTTTCCTCCGCTAAGACGAATATCTTTTAAAGAAAGTCATGTAGTAGACATTAATTGCGTTACGTGTCCCGACACTCGATGGAGAAATGTGATATCGATGCGGTTTAACAGGTCATTTACATTTACATTTACATTTATATTCATTTAGCAGACGCTTTTATCCAAAGCGACTTACAAATGAGACACACTCACACACCAATGGGAGCAGAGCTGCATGCAAGGTGCTAGCTTGCCATCGGGGGCAACTTAGGGTTCAGTGTCTTGCCCAAGGACACTTCGGCATGGGATCACCCGGGCCGGGATTCCAACCACCAACCCTACGATTAGTGGATTAGTGGACATCCCGCTCTACCGACTGAGACACAGCCGCCCTTCATCGATATAGCACGCATCATTCATCGCAGGTCATCATCGATATAGCACGACGACTACAGTACTCATTCATATCTTCATAAGGTCCCTCTCTCTTTTTTTGTCCGAGTTAAGTTGACGCTTTATATCTTTAAGCAGCTGGATGTGGTCCATCTGCACTTATTTCTGCTCCTCCATCCATGTTAGACAAATGAGGAGAAGACAAGGAGCGAGAGAAAGGCAGAGTGAGAACAGCGAACGTTGTCCGTGGCCTCTGCCTATCAGCTTAATCTTATTTATTTAAAGCATATGTCTGCTTGTACTCCTTTGTCAGGGCCTATTAGAGGCACGGAGAGCCATATGACATTGTTTAGACCGTAATGAAATAGACTTTCTTTTTTTCTCGTGCGTGTTTTGATGGCGGTTGAAGAGAAGCGAACGCGCTCGTTTAGTTAACGCACGCGCATGCCGTTTCCCTGCAGTTAGCGACGGGACTGGACGAGTCCTGTCCTTCTGACCCCTTTTCCTTCACTTTTCCTGAATCTCTTCCAGACATTATAAACTCCACGTTCGTGAATTTGGTTTGATTCGGAGCCCAAACAGTCTAATTACTTCTGGGCTTGTAAAATTTTTTCTTTTCTTTTATTTTATTTCACCCTTGTGTAAATTCGAATCAAAGCTGGTCTGAACTTAGACAACATGAACTCACTGAACTTTAGTTGTGTGTGTGTGTGTGTGAGTGTGTGTAACTTGCTCAGAGTAGCGGGTATGACCAAAACCACATCTACTGTCATGGCAGCTGCTGAAGTAGCCGTTATAACCACGGCAATGACCTGCAGAATTTTGAGTGAAAATAGCTCCATGTACCTGCTTATGGGAATGATTATAACATTGGTGTTGTTCGGGGTTTTTATAAGGCTCAGTTTCATACCAGGAGCTCACATTAAACACCGGTCGGGTGATACCGGAGACTCCTTCCATAACTGGGGCGGCTGTGTCTCAGTGGGTAGAGCGGGTTGTCCACTAATCCACTAATCGTAGGGTTGGTGGTTCGAATCCCGGCCCGGGTGATCCCATGCCGAAGTGTCCTTGGGCAAGACACTGAACCCTAAGTTGCCCCCGATGGCAAGCTAGCACCTTGCATGCAGCTCTGCTACCATTGGTGTGTGAGTGTGTCTCATTAGTAAGTCGCTTGTAAATGTAAAAATGATATTTCTGTAAAGCTGCTTTGAGACAATGTACCATTGTAAAAAGCGCTGTACAAATCGATTAATTATTATTAATGTAAGTGTAACGTCATGCCTCTGTTTACAAACTTTAATACGACACCATAAACACCTTCTGACCAGTCAGAATCGAGAACCCGACAGCACCGCGATGCAAAGACGCAGGACGGTTTGAATTAAGTCAATCTCACATCAGTGACACTCGTCATTGTCCGACAGATCGAACTCGACATCCTCGATGATATTAAAAATCCATTTCGTTGTGGATCCGAATGTGAAATATATCAACTGATGCAAGCGTCGCGTAACGTCTCCGACTTGAAATGGTCCGAGGAAGGCGTAAAAAAAAAAATGTAAAAAAAAGGGGAATAAAGGAAATATGAAATATTATACGTGTCCAGAGCGATGTACGACAGCGTACGTTATTTCAGAACGACTGACGAGACTGCAGAGCAATCGCGAGCCACGTTATGATGAAATGAATATCCACAATGCCTCGATATATATTCGGAAAGCAGTGATTAAAATCGTTTAAAATGACCATACAAAGATAATTACAGTATGATTTAATAACATATTGCTTTTGTCTTAAAATATACCATGTGAAGCCAACCGCACGTTTCAGCATGTGGGTTGTATTAGTCAGGTTTCTGTGGTGGTGGTGGGTGTGTGTGTGTGTGTG
>JAFFST010049829.1:499437-506937 GCA_022414735.1 Noturus placidus
TCTCTGATGCTCTTGGAAATTTGTATTGTGCCCTTGTGGGGTTGTTTTTTTTTGTTTTTTGTTTTTTTTTTCCCCTCCTGTGTCACTTTCCTTGACAGGCTAATATGTCACGCTCCTGATCTGTAGGATTACAATAAAATAACTAGAATACCTCGTGATGCAAAAGAATTAAATTGCATGCACATGCAACAAAGATTCAAATAAAATGAAGATTTTAATATACCCGTTAAAATCAGTGCTTTTTTTTTTTGCATCCTTTGCTTCACAAGAGTATTTATCCCAGAGTGACCAGATTAGAGAGAGAGAGAGAGAGAGAGAGAGAAAGAGAGAGAGAGAGAGAGAGAGATGGCAGCTAGGGGTTTCTTTGTGTTCTGCATACTCGGGGAGGGGATAAATTGCATAGAGCGAGATGGCTGGGACGCTGTCTGCGTCTGGAGATGAGGGTAATGAAAGATTTATCACTCTGTGCAGCATTCTCTAAATACAACTGGGGGGCTGATTTCCTGAATTGAGCTCGGCTGAAATGGTAATAACATTTTTTGCCTCCTCCAGTGCTCTGTGTCGGGCACGGATATTTAGGGTAATGCTGGGAAGGTGATTTGATAATCTATACACCCAAATAGCCTGGATAATGGTACCGTGACGTACAGCACAGTGATAATGCATTTGTGACTCTCCATTTATTTTGAATATCTTCATGACTGGAATTGCTTGGCCTGTTTTTATGGTCTGTTTTTTTTGTTTGTTTGTTTGTTTTTTTTTTTTTTTTTTGATATTGCAGCGCCGGCAATAAAGTAGATTAGTATGAGTTAGGGTTCATTCTGTTCTTTTATATTTATGGTTTGGGTCTCACGTCTCTAAGACCACTCTGAGCTCTGCTTAATATCTCAGTGCCTCAGGTTTGATGATGGGGTCGTTATTATTTGTGAGGTGTGACTGAAGATGTTCTGTTTTTGTTTTGTGGTTCTTCTAGGAGGTAATACACTGGCTAAAGAAACTCTGGAGAATGCTGCAGCGGGGAAGCGTGCACTTCAACAGGAGAAAGAAAACGACACTCCGCCCAAGAGGCCTAAATCTGTCGAGGAGAAGACGCTTGCGAGTGAGCAAGTGAGTTACTGCTTCCCATGTTAAATTGATGGGTCTGTCTTTATGTTCACGTTGAGGCTTATAAGCGTTTGTATCACATTAAATTATATGTGTTTCTAATTAAAATTATAATGCATTAGCCTGCCTTGCAGGACTCTGGGCCATTTCTGAAATGGATTACATTAAGACAGGTGGTGGGAATACCACCTGCACCATTTGCACGGCCAACCATCAGTCCGTGGTGACTGGGTTTTGTCAATGAAGTCTTTAAAAGACTGAAAATGTCCTCTCCCCGTGATTTCGCTCGCTAGCCTTTAGCGCTGGCGGGTTTGATCACACAAACCGGCACAAACGAAGCACTAACGTTGCTGATGTTTTGTGTTGGTGGGGAAGGGGGCGACAACTTCACGCAGGTAGAATATCTCAAAATGGAAATATATACTGTATATCTGCTTTAATTATAGTGCGATATCGGCCATGCCTTTCAGGTGCAGCAGTGTCCGTACTGCAATTACAGCAGCAAGGACGCAAACCGTCTGCAGCTGCACATCATGTCCCAGCATTCCATGCAGCCCGTCATCTCCTGTCCCCTGTGTCAGGATGTCCTCAGCAACAAGATCCACCTGCAGCTACATCTCACACACCTCCACAGCGTGGCTCCAGACTGCGTGGAGAAGCTGCTTATGACAGTACGTAAATCATTTAAATCTGTTCGAGGCTGTCGGGTTTGCTGTGACTGCGCAGCAAGTCATTTCCTCTGCACCATATACTCCAGTAATTAATATAAATAAAACAAATTCACCTATAATAGCTTCAGTTATTCTCATTTGCTAATTTATGTCGATTCTGTGTGGGGGTTTTGGGGGGGTTTTTCATGGTGCTTTGGTGTGGTTTCACTAACACCGCATTTATCCGATATTTATTCCAGGTGGCAGGTCCAGATGTTACAATGCCAAATAATACATTGATACCTGCACCTGTACAAGACAAAGCACCATCTATGATTAACTCTTCAGCTGATGCATCTGGAAAGCCTATGGGTAAGCGTCATCTAGTCTTTTAATAATGAAATGCACTACATTGCAAAAAAAAAAAAACATTCTGTGAAAGTTAAAGCGATAATCTCTCAACGAGGTTTCTGATATATGCCTTACATCCCCTCTTTCTTTACCTCAACAGGAAACAGCTCTAAGGATTTGAAAAATAGCACAGGCACAGAGAAAAGTGACCTTGAGCTTGCCAACGAGGAAGTCAAGCCACCGAAAGAGGCTGCTGAGGCTCCAGATTGGAAAAAAGCCACTGGGCAAGACAGGAAGAGCCCCGATTCCCTGCAGGAACACCTGAGCGACCTGCAAAAACGCCAGCAGCTCTCTGTCTCCGATCGCCACGTCTATAAATATCGCTGCAACCACTGCAGCCTGGCATTCAAGACATTGCAGAAGCTTCAGATACATTCGCAATACCACGCGATTCGGGCGGCCACGATGTGCAGTTTGTGCCAGCGCAGCTTCAGGACGTTCCTCGCCCTCAGAAAGCACCTGGAGACCGGTCACCCTGAGCTTAGTGAAGCTGAAGTGCAGCAGCTGTGTGGAAGTCTACCCCTCAATGGTGATATCACAGAGAGCGAGGCAAGAGCACTGGAAGAGGCACAAGCCTTAGAACAGGAAATGGATAAAGATGACGACATGGACCAAGAAGGGAAGGCCAGTCCTACCGGAAGTGACAGTAGCTCCTTGCTTGATGAGATGGGTTCCGAACCAAAGCGGACCTTGCCTTTTAGAAAAGGTCCGAATTTCACAATGGAGAAGTTTCTAGACCCGTCTCGTCCATACAAATGCACTGTGTGTAAGGAGTCATTCACGCAAAAGAACATTCTGCTCGTTCATTACAACTCTGTCTCGCACTTGCATAAGCTCAAGAAAGTTCTCCAGGAAGCCTCGAGTCCGGTTCCCCAGGAACCCAGCAACAACATTGACAACAAACCATACAAATGCAATATATGTAACGTTGCTTATAGCCAAAGCTCAACCCTAGAGATTCATATGAGGTCTGTGCTTCATCAGACTAAAGCAAGAACTGCCAAACAGGAAACGAGCAGCAGTTCCAGTAGCGGAAGTGGAAGTGGAAGTGGAAGTGGATCTGGATCTGTACCATCTAACAGCCCTGTCCCAGTCAGTCAGGGAAACACAGAATCTGTGAGTTTACCAGTATCATCGAACAAAGAGAACAGTGTAGATACCAAAGAAGTCAACATAAAGCAAACTACTGATCATGTCGCTGTTCAGCAAACTCATCAGTCCACCCCATCACCAGCGCAGCTTCAGATGCAACTTCAACATGAACTTCAGCAGCAGGCCGCCTTCTTCCAGCCACAGTTCCTGAATCCAGCGTTCTTCCCCCACTTCCCAATGACACCAGAAGCTTTGTTACAATTCCAACAACCCCAGTTCCTTTTCCCGTTCTATATTCCTGGCACCGAGTTTAATATCAGCCCTGAGCTGGCGTTGCATTCGGCTGCGTTCGGGATGCCAGGCATGACTGGCTCATTCCTTGAGGATCTAAAGCAGCAGATGCAGCAACAGCACCAATTGGGCCAGCAGCAGCTTCAGCTTTCTCAGCAACAAGCTCAACAGCAAGCCTCTCAGATGCAACAGCAGCAACAAAAAGGCCAGCAGCAGAGCCACAAGCCCAAGCCAGAGCCCAATCATATCTCTGTGTCTGAGATTCAGCTGTCCAGAGAGGTGGAAGAGCACACGGAGAAGCAAGACAACAAAGCAAAGCAAGATGCTCTCAATGATCCTGATAACAATAAAGAAAATAAGGATTCCAAAAAGGCAAAATTTTCAGAACCTTTCATTCCTCCACCTCGCATCATTTCTGGGGCCAGGGGTAATGCTGCAAAAGCCTTACTAGAAAACTTTGGCTTTGAGCTGGTAATTCAGTACAACGAGAACAGACAAAAATGCCAGAAAAAGAACAGAGAGGAAGAAATAAATGACAAATTAGAGTGTGGTATGTGTGGAAAGTTCTTCTCGAATATGTTAATCCTCAAGAGCCACCAGGAACATGTGCATGGTCAGTTCTTTCCCTATGTGGAGCTGGAGAAGTTTGCACAGCAGTACAGAGAGGCATATGATAAGCTCTATCCCATAAATCCACCTTCTCCAGAGACCCCTCCTCCGCCGCCACCACCTCCACCACCTCCAGCACCCCCAGCTCCAACGAGCATTCTTCCTACCACTACCACAGTAGGAAAGGCACCGACACCATCTCCGGCACCCCTACAAGCTCCACCACCGCCACCGCCACCCCCTCCTCCACCACCGCCGCCGCCACCCAGTGCACCTCCCCAAGTGCAGCTTCCTGTCTCTCTTGACTTGCCAATTTTCCCACCGTTGATGATGCAGTCCGTGCAACACCCTGGGTTACCCCCACAGCTCGCGCTACAGCTTCCAACAATGGACTCTTTATCTTCTGACCTCACACAGTTATGTCAACAGCAACTGGGACTGGATCCAAACTTCTTGCGGCAATCCCAGTTCAAGCGTCCTCGTACCAGAATCACAGATGATCAGCTGAAAATCCTCCGTGCTTACTTCGATATCAACAACTCGCCTAACGAGGATCAGATACAAGAAATGGCAGAGAAGTCCGGCCTTCCACAGAAAGTCATCAAGCACTGGTTCCGCAACACGCTTTTCAAAGAGAGGCAGAGAAGTAAAGACTCTCCTTACAATTTCAGCATTCCACCCTTGACCACACTGGAGGATATCAGAATGGAATCTCAGATGAATGCACTAGAATACTATAAGACTGACGCGACCATGAACAAGAGATCCTCAAGAACTCGATTTACAGACTACCAACTCAGAGTCCTCCAAGACTTCTTTGATACAAATGCTTACCCAAAAGACGACGAGATTGAGCAGCTTTCTACGGTTCTCAGCCTGCCAACACGCGTGATCGTGGTATGGTTCCAAAACGCACGCCAAAAGGCAAGAAAGAGTTACGAAAACCAAGCCGATACCAAGGACAGCGAAAAGAAAGAGCTTACAAACGAGCGCTATATCCGGACCAACAACATGCAGTACCAGTGTAAGAAATGCAATGTTATTTACCCTCGAATATTTGACCTGATAACACACCAAAAGAAGCTGTGCTACAAAGATGAAGATGATGATGGTGTAGATGAAATCCACTCGGAGGATATGGCAGAGAACTTTGAGCATACCACAATGAGGCAAGCGGAGTTAACTAAACAACCCACTGCCACAGCAAGTAGTTCTGGCTCCAGCTCCCCGCTAATGCCATCACCTCGACCTGAAATAGGAAAAACCTCACCCAAACCCGAAATCCAAAGTGAGAAAACAAAGCAGATCGAGAATGCTGCCCCTTCACAAGCAGCAAAAACAGTAGCCGATCCACGACCATCTAAAGCATCTACCCCTCAACCTCCTCCACAGAAAATGGCTCAGTCACAAATGCCAAGACCACACTCCCAACCTCAGTCCGCAGCCGTCCCATCCAGTCCTCTCTCCATTGCACTCTCGTCACTTACCAATAGCATCCCTCCTCAAATGTTACAGTATCAGTGTGACCAATGCAAGATAGCTTTCCCGACTGTCGAACTGTGGCAGGAACATCAGCATATGCATTTCCTTGCAGCTCAAAACCAGTTCTTGCATTCTCAGTTCTTGGAAAGGCCATTGGACATGCCCTACATGATATTTGACCCCAACAACCCTCTAATGACAAGTCAGCTTTTGTCCGGAGCACTTTCCCAGATACCATCGCAGAGCAGCTCTGGCCTAGGCTCTGTGGCTGGCTCTGGTTCCTTAAAACGTAAATTAGATGATAAAGAGGATGGCCCAAATGACAAAGAAGGTGGAAGTGTTGGCGAAGACCAACACAGAGACAAACGTCTGAGAACCACTATAACACCAGAGCAACTTGAGATCCTTTATGACAAGTATCTACTCGATTCTAACCCGACAAGAAAAATGTTAGATCATATTGCCCATGAAGTGGGACTGAAGAAAAGAGTAGTTCAAGTCTGGTTTCAGAATACCCGTGCCAGAGAACGAAAAGGTCAATTTCGAGCGCTTGGGCCTTCCCAAACTCATAAAAAGTGCCCTTTCTGCAGAGCGCTCTTCAAGGCTAAGTCGGCCCTTGACAGCCACATACGCTCGCGGCATTGGCACGAAGCTAAACAGGCAGGTTTTAGTTTGCCCCCAAGTCCGATGATGCTTCAGGATGAGGGAGCTGAAAGTCCACATAAATACAGTTTCATGGAGTATCCACCACTGCCACCAAAGACTGAGGTAAATGAGTGTGAGCTTCCAGCTGCATCCTCCACCCCAGTCAAATCATCTGACGCACACCTAAAAAACTTCTTGTGCCCTTCATCCTTAAAAGCAGAAAACAGTGATGAGATTGAAGGGCTTAATATGAATTCTGCAGACGTCTCATGCGATCTTAACAAAATAGATTTTGATGAGACTTCATCGATTAACACAGCTATAAGTGACGCAACGACAGGAGATGAGACCAATAATGAGGTCGAGAACCTCACAGCCAACTGTGGGGAAAGACTGGGTGAGCATAAAATGATTACAGCACAAATGTCTGACTTTACCGACGATAGATTCCCCTTCAACATGGTGAGCCCAGCACTAAGTTTCTCTGGCAGAGATAGCGAGCAGTACTTCAGTTCCAGAGATGATGACCTAGATGATAACGCCGATAGAAGTGAAACCTCAAGTTTGGCTGATCCAAGTTCACCTAGTCCATTTGGAAGTGCGAATTCCTTCAAGTCTATAAAAGGTGGTTCAGAAAGACCAGGACACAAACGTTTTAGGACTCAGATGAGCAACCTACAGCTTAAAGTTCTCAAGGCTTGCTTCAGCGACTACCGCACTCCCACAATGCAGGAGTGTGAAATGCTGGGCAACGAAATAGGACTGCCAAAACGTGTTGTGCAGGTTTGGTTTCAGAATGCCCGTGCGAAAGAAAAGAAGTTCAAAATAAACATAGGAAAGCCATTCATGATAAGCCAAGGGTCTCCCGATGGACCGAGGCCTGAGTGTACTTTATGTGCTGTGAAGTATACAGCTAGACTTTCTATTCGCGATCACATCTTCTCTAAGCAGCACATTGCCAAGGTGCAAGAAACCCTGGGGAATCAGGTGGACAGAGAAAAGGACTATCTCGCACCTACGACTGTCCGCCAGCTTATGGCTCAACAAGAGCTCGACCGTCTGAAGAAGGCAACCGACGTCCTTAGCTTGCCAGCCCAACAGCAACCTGCAGTGGACAGTAATGCACTTCATGGCCTTAGCTTGCCAACTGGCTACCCAGGAATACCAGGACTCCCACCAGTACTCCTTCCTGGCGTCAATGGGCCATCATCGCTTC
>JAFFST010049831.1:2402-4902 GCA_022414735.1 Noturus placidus
TTTGGCCAGATTGGTTTATGGGTAAACATTCACTCTTTGGTAGGTTCAGTTTATACCCTGAAAATTTCCCAAAGTCATTTAATACACGTTTTATTTCTGGAATAGATGCAATTGGATCCGTAACATAAAGTAGTAAATCGTTGGCATACAGCGCCAGTTTATGTTCAATTCCATTGCGGACTATACCCTGAAATACAGGAAGAGTTCTGAGCATGATCGAGAGGTTCAATCACTATGGCAAAAAGTAACGGAGACAGAGGACCCCTGGCGCGTACTCCGCGACAAAGTAAAATAGTCAGACTTAGCATCGTTGGTACATATGGAAGCCTGCGGTTCCGCATATATCAAACGAACCCACGATATCAGTCCATCCCCAAAGCCGAACCTCTTGAGCACCATGAAAAGATATTTTCACTCGATCCTATCAAACGCCTTCTCTGCGTCCAAACCAAAGAGATGACCACTTCAGAAGAGTCGCTGTTCTGTTTTGAATACAAAATATTGAATAGAGTACGAATATTAGAAGAGGAATGCCGTTCTTTTACAAATCCGGTTTGCTCCTCTGAAATAATGCTAGGGAGAATCCCCTCCAAACGAGAGGCCAGGAGTTTAGCTAAAATCTTGACATCGACATTGAAGAGGCTAATGGGTCTGTATGAATTACACAATGTTTGGTCCTTCCCATCTTTGAGCAACAAAGTTATGGTTGCTTGTCGTAATGTTAGTGGCAACTTCCCTATTTCTATGGACTACTTATACAGGAGTAATGGGGCCAATGAGATATGGAATTTCTTATAAAATTTGGAAGGAAACCCGTCCGGACCAGGTGATTTTCTAGATTGTAATGAATTGATTGAGCGAACAATCTCATCCAAAGTAATAGGACTTTCAAGTTCAGATGTCAATAAAGGGTCAACTCTGGGAAAATTAATATTTCTAAAAAAATGGTCCATGTTATCTGAGTTATTATTAATTCTGATGTCTGGTGAAAATTTCATGTAAATAGCCTCATTGGAAATATTTTTACTGAATTAAATGTTGATGCGTTCGATACTTCTTTCCCCCCACTGTACATGCTTTAGCTTTTTTTCTGATTCTGCTGTGTTATAGAGCACCGCAGATCATCTGAATGAATGTTTGTATGGATTAAAAGTTGCTTAAGTTGCAAAATGGCTTAAAGACAACAAAATGAAGTGAAGTGGACGTCACAAAGCCCTGATCTGAAACCAATGGAAAATTTGTGGAATGATTTTTTTTTTAAAGAGTGTTTGAGCACGGAGGCTCACAAAGTTCTGTTATACCAGTTCTGTCAGGAGTAAAAGGCAAAAAAAAAAAAAAGTATTGTGAGAAGCTTGTGAAATTCTAACCCAAGTTTGATTGACATTTTTGAAAATTCCACCAAATACTATCAAAGTGTAGGGAAATTTTGACTTAAAATCTGATTTAGTAAATATAAACTGAAATAAATCTGTTTCTTAGCTATTATTTTGAAATGACATCTTATAGAAATAAAGTAGATACCCTAATAAACTTAAACCAGGAACTGTATACTAATGGCAGTGTGTGGAGTTGTGAAAACTTAAGTTTGAATGTCTTTAGCTTAGGTCTTTGTAAACTTTTGGCTCGAAGGTCTAAGAACAATAGCGTTTCAAAGTATATTTTAATTTCCTGCACATTCTCTTCTTGAAGACTTTTCTATCCTGTTCCATGACTCTCATGTAGTGTATATTCAATATTCATTTGAATAGATTCCATTTCACATTCAAAGCAGTTTACCTCTAATTATCTAGGATTACTTTATTTTTTTCCACATGCTTTAGCTCTGATGGAGGCGTCATTAAAGCATTGATACTCTGAGAATTGCCTAAGGACTAATGTAGCCCTTTCTTTCCTCAAAAATCAGACAAACAGTAAATATATTAGAGAGAAAAAAAACAGAGTAAATGAGCAAATAGCCAAAGCTTAAAGCAGACATTTGAACAAGAACAGTGTTGATGAGAAGATCTGAGGTTTATAATTGACTGAAATATCGGCTGCATAGTTTATGCGCACTAGTGTTTCTTGTTAGAAAGTGTGGATATGCAAAATGAAAATGTACTTATTTTAAATAACTGCTTTCATTAACATGACAGGATGATGGATATGATGGTGTCACTGTTGTCTTGATGAGTTTAAGAAGATCCAAACTGAATGAAGGCTAATGGAATTTATATTAATAATGATCTGACAGTTTTAATTATTTCTGGAATATTAATATGACATGCATAGAAAGTTGATATGTATAGAAGTACATTATAAATATTATAAATGAGACCCCAGACAACCCCATGAGGCTAAGAACCTATAGCCTAATGTCTGTGCCATAGACTCCTGAGCTGATGGAGTTAAGTTAGGCTTTGTGCTAACATGCGGGGACAGTCAGTAAGAGCTGTGTGTCGTGTGTTCAGGGTGTGGGGGTGAGCGGCAGGATGAGTCCATGCTCCACTCTGACCAGCAGCAC
>JAFFST010049831.1:7402-14242 GCA_022414735.1 Noturus placidus
TATCTATTCATCCATCTATCAATCTATCCACATGTAAACATTGATTCCATAAGAAACACCTCCATTACTTGAAAGAAAGAAAAAGCTTAGTCTCATCCTCAAATGAGTCGCCCATGGGCTGTGGAATGTCTGATATGTTTTGTACATTTTTCTGGTTACACTCTTCAGAATGTTGAAGGTTGTAATCTGATTGGCACTCAACACTTTCTACTGGGAAAACAAATGTGAGGTGTATATTCCCATGTTTATCGATGACTATAGGAAAAGATCTGTGGTTGTTCATCTCCTAGACACTGAAATGGCTTTTTTCTGTGCCTGTATTTAGTGACAAAATGTACCAGCGTCTCTAGTGAACGCTAAAGGTCTGGCTTGTGAGACCAGCTATGGCACAACACTGTTTGTGATAAATGCGCTTCAGGAGAGTGTCAGACGTCTCCCATTCAATCACACATCCCTACTGACCATTCACTTTGGAGGACGGGACAGTTTCAGAGAGTGACTTTTTCAGCCACATTCTACTTTTCGAACAATCCAAAGGCTTCAGAAACCTGTTTGGAAGAAAGCATTAATCAGGCTGGCATGGTACTAGTGCATAGCAAGTTGATTATTTTAGCTATTTAGTTTCTCCAAGGACGGTTGCTATTATGCAATTATGTTAACGGTACTCATGAAAATAATTTCTTGTTATGTTGATAAAACGACTCCACCTCCAAACCCTTGACCACAAGGGTTTTTCTCCTCGCAGCTGACTTTTTAAGAGCTGCTTCTTTTCTTTTTTCCTTTTTTTTTTGTTATTTGTTGATTTTGATAAGTGTAGAACTGTCTGCTGTAAGCCCTAGGCCTCCAGCTTTAATGGCTGCACCTTATTAGAAGAAAACGGCTGCTTGCTCTGCTAGTTTTGTTCCCTGTCTATTGTCATGGCCCTCTTATCTTTTTCTGCAGACCCCTCTTATAATACAAAAGTGAAAGCAGGAAAGGAAATAATTGTGTGATTTTGTCAGCAGTAAGCAGTATATTATTCTATATGAAATCAAGTTTCTCAATCAGAGATATCATTTCCCTTCCTGTTTGGAGTCTTTATAGGCAAAAGCTTTTAAATATCAAAAATTAAACAACCTCTACCACCAATGCACGATTCTCTGACTTAATGATTGGACGCACCTTTTTGGGAGTAGTAGTGTAAAAACAGGTTTTGATGGCCCAACTTCCTGTAAAGTGGGCTTAAAAAGTGTTTTATGATGATTCGTGATTTTATGGTTCAAATGCCAGCACTGTAAAGCAATATAATGCCTTCGAATGGTGGGATGAAACAGCAGGGTAGAGAAAAAAACTCTTTTTGTTACACTTTAAGATGGGGGACATTTCAAAATACTAGTCATAGAGACCCTAGTCATAAAACAATAGTCACATATAAAGAGGCACATCTAAAATTAGTGAAAATTGGTGAAAATTCATTCACTATATGGATCCATGTGTTCACCCCATTAATCAAAAGCTAGTTTAGTTTGTCTTTCTTTTATTTATTTATTTTTTTGTACCATCACTTCTGACATGTCTGGAGTTGTCCCAAACCACTCTGAGTTGGTTTACCAATCAATTGTGGCTTTGGCCGAATGTGATTATATGAACCAGAGAGATGATCCTACATCAGCACTCTTAATATGAGATGCTTGCTACCTATGTGATTAGATTTTTTTTGGACGATAATACAGAGCCCCTCAGCAGTGCATTATCCATTAGTAATATGATTACTGAACTGTTTCTGTTCTCTAATTTGGCCCAGGTCCTGACATATATCTGCTGTTCACATGAAGTCCTCTTGTGGTCAGAAGTCAATACACAGACAGCAAATATTTGTCTGGCATAACACTGTAACACCATAACCAGAGCTAGCATTATTTGTTTGTAACACTAAGGTGTTTTACAGCTACATTTACATTTATTCATTTACATTTATTCACTTTTATCCAAAGCGACTTACAAATGAGAAAAATACAAGAACACTGAGGATATCGGCACAACATTCAGGCACAGGAAAATCATCTGATAATTTGCTGAGCCTAGCAGTGTCATGCATCAATATAATCTGCACCGCAATTACAAAAGGCCATGGAATAATGTCCTTGATAATATAGTTATGCATGTGTATGGCTGTAGACGGATGTGACTGCTAACAGAGCTACATGTGCAGAGGTTTAAAAAAAAAACAAAAACAAAAAAAATGAACAAAAGGTTAAAGGTCCACAATCCAAAACCAGAATAAAAGAAAGACAGGAAAGAATAAGGGTTCCCAAGTGGCACAATAGAAACGCCACAAATCCTGATGATGCCATAACCATCTAAGACAGCCATGCTCTGCCATGGCAGACTCTCTTCCAACTAGTTGTAGAGAAATTGTGGGTGTCTCTGACTCTCATATATGCAGAAGAGGGCAATCGTTTTCTCTAAGTGTGTGAGGCAGCATGAGTAGCTGTTCGAAAAGATGTGGAGGTTGGCTTCATGTATCTTGGAGGAAGCACATGTTAGCCCTTACCCTCCCTGGTTGGTAGCTGTTGTGAGAAAGAGTTTGCTGGTGGGTGGGAAATGTGAATAGGGCTCAAGACTTCGCATTCTGTGTGTGTGTATGTGACATGCAAACAAGAAGTGGTGTGAATAATGTTGACTCATCAGAAGAAGGGGACCTCTGCTGGCGAGGAGGAGACAGGACTTGAGCTGATATGTTCTCTTTTCTATACCTTCATTGTTTCATTTCTAGTAATAGCTGGGAGACATTGAACACGATGCCACTCATGACACCACTCCATTTGCTTAACAGTAAATTAATTTGGTATCATAGACTGGCATCCACTTAAACTCTAATGACACCAATAACCGCAGTGCGTTGTGTTTTAGGTGAGTGCTGATAACACTGAATAAGTGGTGTATGAGTGTGACAATCATCACCATTGCCCATAATCAACACTCTCTTACAGCAAAGATTCATCCAGTGTCTCTGAACGATGTCAATTATATAAACAACGCGTCCTCTCTGATTGGGGTTATTGTGTGAGCAATCAACGCTTTAGAACGATCTTGTGTTTCTGAGTGTGTGTTTCGTTAAAAGAAAAGAAAAGGGTGAAAAAGGGCCTCTCAAATAGGCAAGTGTTATTCGAGATGAATAGGAAGAAAAACAGTGGATTGCAGGGTTGGGGGGATCACAGGGTCTGGAGAGAAAGGTGTGTTAAATCAAGAAAAAAAGAAAAGAAAAGAAAGGAAAGCAGGGGAAGAGTGATAAAAAGTGGAGGACTGTCAACAGAAACTGCTACTGAAATGACATGAGGTGAAAAGACAAAAAGTAGAAAAGGAGGACTGGTTGAACTCCCATGATAGAGCAGATCAACACTCTAAGCTTTAAGCCATCACCAAATCCCATTGAACACAACATGAAATCTATAGAGATAAAGAGAGATGGGAGAATGACATGAAGGAATAATGGAGGGATAAGATGAGAAAGAAGAAGGCAGCATGGTCGATAGCAATCCCAATGACCTACACAATCACAGCTATTTGTCACAAGGACAAGAGGCTGTATCTAAAAGCTGTGATGTGCGCATCTATTCTGCACTGGGGGATTTAGCCGTATATCTTCATAAAGAGCTCAGTGAAGTAGAATATAAACAGCAGGGTGTGGTCATTCATTCGCACCTTTCCAATCAATGCTGCATAGTTAATGTAGCACATCCACGCCTCGTGTTATTTCATGAAGCTCTGAAGCTGTATGGCATTCATTTCTCTTTGCTCCTCATAATATCTATGATCTAAAGGAACAGCTGGAAGGTCCAATTAAACAGGTCATTGAGCTCTCTGTTAGCAGTCACATCCGTCTACTGCCATACACATGCATAACTATAATTATCAAGGACATTATTCCATGGCCTTTTGTAATTGCAGTACACATTATATTCATGCATGACACTGCTAGGACCAGCAAATTATCAGATCATTGTGCTGTTCCTGAATGTTGTGCCGATATCCTCAGTGTTCTTAAGTTAATTTTCACAAAATGATCAACACCTCACGTTGTGCTCTCGTATACACAGATTTGTTTCATTGCACGGAAAGAGGTGCACAAGGCATGAAATTACCAACATGCACTTTCCAAGGATGTACAGATAATAGGCTTGATCATGTGATAAGATTTTATTTGTCGAGAAGGGAAATTAATGTCTTACAATAAACTCTTATCTTGTGTTGTGTTGTAGTGTTGCTCAGGCAAAGAGGGGACAGAAAAGTTGTGGAGGAAAAGCTGTTGTACTAAACTCTGTTCTGCAACACATGGGATAGACGTTACTCTTGGTGCATGGTGTGCACGAGTCAGTTTGTTATTACCTGCCCCTGAGTCACATTCATCCCAACTTTTATTTCTTTAATAGACTATTATTCATTGGTACATAAAATGTGGAGACAGCAGAGGGCTTATTCATATAAAAATCAGTAAGGTGCTTTAAGGAGTCATAACCTAATGAAAAGGATGATCAAGTGCACTATTATGGGAAATAATTAAATCATTAAGTGCTACACGAACATGTTTTTGAAAATTAAAGCTTGAAATGAAACAGGTTTCTGTTTTGCATTGATCTCAACCAGTTACAGTATAAAAAGAATAATACATGACACGGTGATGTGATTCTCTTATCATCACAAAGTTGATTATTTTATTATAGCAGCATATCCTAATATTAATATATTTAATTTCTCTTGTACCACAGTGATTTGCAGATTAATATAATTTTTTAATGTATTAATGAATGACATGTGCTTTCTCACTGTTTATAGTTGATTTAAGTTATAACATTGTGGAACATGAGCAGCTATAAACAGTTGTTCCCTCTCCAGCCTTGTCTTGTTATGTTACCCAGAAACCAGAAAGTCATCTGTCCTGAAGACTCTCTCACGGCAAAAATTGTACTGATCGCATCAAAGCTGGACTCTGGAGACTCCTTCGATAAATATTAAGATATGTAAATGTCTTCTTCCTGGCTTAGTGGTTAACATGTTCGCCCCACACCTCCAGGGTTAGGGGTTCGATTCCCACTGTGGTCCTGTGTGTGTGGAGTGTGTATGTTCTCCCCGTGCTGTGGGGGTTTCCTCCGGGTTTCCTCTCCCAGTCCAAAGACATGCATGGTAGGCTGATTTGCATGTCCGTAATGTATGAATGGGTGTGTGAATGCATATGTGAGTGTGTGCGCTGCTATGGATTGGCACCCTGTCGAGGGTGTACCCCGCCTTGTGCCCCATGCTCCCTGGGATAGGCTCCAGGGTTCCCCGTGACCCTGAAAAGGATAAAGCGGTATAGACGATTGGTAGATGGATGTCTTCTTCCTGAAAAATTATAAACTTTCTTTGTTAAATAACAACACAATAAAATCTGCTTATTATTAGATTTAGTTTATTGGGTGCATCCGCCATACAAGTTCCTGTGAATGAGCTGTTACTATTGAAACAACAACATAATTATTGCGTTATATAAACCTGTGATTTGATTTACAGTCTGCATTACTGTCATAGCGGCTGTTCTAGAAAATTAAACACCTTCAGATTCGAGGATAGTACAGTACCTACCTCATTTATATATATAAAAAAAAAAACATTACTGTCAAATTGCAAAAAATGATAGGTTTACAATGAGTTCTCACTTTGATTATCAGTATCATCCACATCAGTCTCTGTCTCGTCACGTGAGGTAAAATTCAACCGTGGCATTTAAACACGAACCTCATAGTCGTTCCTTTACTTCATTGATCGCTGTTCATGCAGAATAATAATCATCACTGATTCGCCCATTCAGTCAGTTCTGTTCTCAATCCAGTGAGCTTGCAAGGTTTTAGACATGTTTAGACAAAGTGACTGTTTTTGCCACCTGGCTCCTTAATTTACATGCATGAACTTTGCAGGCAGTTAGCCAAAGCAAATAATAGAACGTAGTCAAAATAAAAACATTTCCACACTTGTTTTGGTAGAATAATATATTTGTTTTCTTAAAGTAGAGATGTTAAAGCAGAAAATCTTTTTATCTTTGGTCCAATAAAGTCCAATGAGTGTTTCCCAGACTACCACACATATGGGAATAAGACTATATGACGATTGTAAGTATGCACAAAGTGTGATCTCGTACTTGCACGTGACATACAGCATCCAGTACACAAACACAGTTTCAGAGCATCACTTTCAAAATGACTACATCTGGACGACAAAACAATAATAGATCAACTTTATTATTTCTGAGCTTGAAAATATGACCTGAAATGGACACTGTACGAATTAATTCTTTATTGCCGTGTTGCTTCCGCAATTTTTTTTAGAAAATTTTGATTCATTTATGAAAGTCAACTTGGAGATTGGAAAACCGGTGAAAGCCATAGCCTGTAGAGGCGTGCATGTGTACTTGTCTTGGTAGTCCGATCTGCCCAAACACACACAGACTCACTCACAAATATGGTTTGCATACTCACCAAGTTCAGCATCAGTGAGCAAGACCCAAGAGATGGCAGTGTGCTGCATTGCAGATACAGCAGAATATGAGTTCATATGAGTTTGCTTAATAGTATAGACAAAGAGGGAAATGTGGTAAGTTTATTAACATGGGCATAGATATCGGTGTAAACACATTTCACAGCCTGGATTCTTGGATTTTATGGCAAGCATTTGCTCAAAGAAAAGAAATGTAAACTACAGTGCCTTGCGAAAGTATTCGGCCCCCTTGAACTGTTCGACCTTTTGCCACATTTCAGGCCTCAAACATAAATATATAAAACTGTAATTTTTTGTGAAGAATCAACAGCAGGTGGGACACAATCATGA
>JAFFST010049832.1:1247-15737 GCA_022414735.1 Noturus placidus
GTGTGTGTGTGTGTGTGTGTGTGTGTGTGTGTGTGTGTGTGGATGAACTCATCTGTTCAGCGTTAGACTTTTCAGTGTTTCAGGGGTTGACAACGAGCTCAAAACAAGTTGTCAGACTCAACAAGAGCGACTTAGCATGCTAGCTAACCCGAAAGGAAACAAGCCGACTAAACTGACTAATCCGACCCACTAAATGAAGCACACCGTTAAACTAAGTCAAACTAATTACTACACAACAATATTCTTATTACAGTTTCCCCCCATTACAAAGTAGGTATGATGTGTCTAATTAAATGAAACGATTTAAATCTCAGCAGCTCACCTTTGATTCTTTGCTGCTATCGCTGTAGCTTACATCCGGGTCCTCTGGCTGTAGCGCTGTACTCAATGGGCGTGTTAAAGCCCAGCCCTTCCTAGTGCTCTTAAACTACAGAGAGAAACTAGTATTCACAACTAGTAAGCAACACACGCACGGATTAGTTTTATATGTGATTTTATTAAAAAACCATGTATGTATTCCTGTCAACCCCTCAATTTCTACTGTTTATACCTGGCTGGCTCCTATTGGTTTGTTTTGTTCAGTTTTCCTTGCTTCATTATGTTTTTGTCATTTATTCTGCTTCACCTATTTTTTGTTTTGTTAATATAACATAACCAAAAGGAAAGAAATTTGCACTGTGTTTGTTAAAAATAAAATACAAAGAGAGCTGCGAGCAGCAATTAGCGGAGCCAAGCACTTTTTAGCCCCACCCCTGAGAGACTAAGTCCAAATCCTTAATGGCCGAGTCCGAGGTGAATCTGGCAGAGTCCAGAAAGTACTTAAATTTACATAATTTTTTTTTTTAATTCATATTTAATCTTCACAAACCAATGGCAACAGTAATGGACAATACAGTCGGTTAAGCAAACACAAGATAAACTTTAGATTTTATACACTTTTATGTGTCTTATTTGATCAATTAGCAAAGTCAGTGGTTTTAAATGAGACTGCTTTCACCTTGTTTGGATAGATATTGGTCAAATGATTCAAATAAGCAGTTACATATGATACAGATAGCACATCCTGTTAAATAAAGAACAAATCAACATTTTTAACACACTTTTTAACAATATTTAACCAGCATCCATGAGAAAATAACAGTATAATCTGCAGTCTGTGTAGTCTAACTACAACCTCTATATCCTGATGGAAGACTCACATAGTACTACTACATTATATTTCACTAGGTGGCTCAAAAACACAACCAAAATATTCACTGAAACTGTAGCTGTCTGTTGCTTTCCGGGTGTGGTGCTGGCGCCGCCTTGTGGCTTTCTTTTTAAATCGTTGCTACATCCCGACAGAAAGTCAATTACTAACAGCCTTTGACACCACACAGATGGCCCAGAATCTAAATGGACAGAGGAAATTAACTTAACTATTGCTCTCCATTAGTGAAAGAATGCAAATACTGATATCACAGCAGTGGACTACTGCATTATTCTTGTATGATCAAGTCAAAGCGCCCTTGCATAACTATTTACCCCCTCATGAATATTTTGTATTACAACTTGGAACTGAAATGGATTATATATCATGAAGGTACACATAATAATCGAAATAATATTGAAGTTAAGAGAAAAAGCTATATAGTCTGCAAAATTATTTAGACCTACAAATAATAAACGTAATAGTTTAGTTTTCATTGTGATTGCACAAGTATTTACCCCCATTACTGTGAAACTACTAAATTAGTACCTGTACTTGTGAAACCAAATGACAACCATCACAAAGTCTCATAATTAGTTGAATAGAGTCCAGCTGTGTGTAATTAAAGTGTATTTTTTATAGAACATACCTAAACATGAAGCCCGTTTAGGTAGCTAGCCAGGTGAGTTTCAGTTTAGTTTGTGTCAACCCTGGGTTTTAAGCATGGACTGTACCCACCATAGACACTGAGGTGGACACGTCCCACCCCCCCCAATTATCAGATATGGCCAAATTGCCCCCTCCCAATATTTGATATCTTTAATGCTGCTCTGTTGCACTCAATTAAGCATCCCTACGTATGTTGTTAGGGTGACAAAAAAGTAAAACATTAAAACCAGAAAAAAAATTAGGCTGGTCTGCCTCTGCCTATGCTTGTCAATGTCAAAATGTTTGAAATGGCCAATCAAATCAAAGACGATGGGGCTTTTCTGTTCAGAGAAGCCACGGTGAAAGTGTGAGGTAAAATATAAGCTAACTAGCTAAAGTTTAATATTTGACAACTGTTTTACAACAGAAACATTAAACTACAGACAGTAATATCCAGGGATGCAAACCTTTAGGATTATCATATTGAATTTGAGTCAAGCAGCCACAAAAACATCACATTACAATTAACATGAATCCAAAATTGAAGGCATAGACTCTGGGTCAGTTAAGCCTGAGATCTAATAGGGCAGTAAATTAATTCATTGTAACGCAATCTCTTTGTTTGTAATTATAATTGTATTATTTTTTTTTTGTGTGTGTGTGTGTGTGTGTGTGTGTGTGTGTGTGTGGGGGAATACTTAATTCGACTTGTGTTTCCTTCGAGTATGACTTTAATCGGATTAAGGTAATAAAAAAATTGGATGAGAAAAATAAAGAGAAGTATAGGCTAAAGGTATGCGACTAGTCTAAGGAAGGTAAAGACCTGTTTTACCACCTATTGGCACCTATTAGTGCTCCATCATGACAAGCACACTTTCACAAATGACACGCTGTCCTAGCACGGATTCTCCATGTGTTAAAATACATTTAAGCAGCTGAATACTAGCATAATAAATATTGATTAAAAAAAAAATCTATCGGAAAGACGGTGATCAGAAATATTTTTTTGTGTATATTGAAGATAGCGTTGTTACTATGGCAACCAGTGTAGACCTGCTAAACAACTGTAGTCTTAACAGAAAAAGTTTACAATTTATTGTACATGAATAATTTCAATATGCAGTATATGTTTGCATTCTCTGCTGCATAATGCTAATAATGACATTTCTAAAATAAATTTAAAAAAAGTGTTTCCCCACATTGTGTTAGAAGGTGCAGATGGCGGCCCTGCCTCTTATCTATTTTAATTGCTACTCCCCGGGTTATAATGCAGTATCCTGTCTTCATCTCCCCCTCTTCTTCCTCCTGAATCCCTTGGTCCGTGTACAGTATTTATTTTCCTCCTCGCCTCTGTTTTTCAGTAGCTTCCTCTGACTCATCCTTTCATCCCCTCCCTATTCTCTCTCTCTCTCTCTCTCTCTCTCTCTCTCTCTC
Source organism: Noturus placidus (assembly GCA_022414735.1). Lineage (NCBI taxonomy): Eukaryota > Metazoa > Chordata > Actinopteri > Siluriformes > Ictaluridae > Noturus > Noturus placidus. The sequence goes on from JAFFST010049832.1 coordinate 4,519, forward strand.
TCTCTCTCTCTCTCTCTTCCTCTCTCTTCCATATTCCATTCTTTTCTCAGCCAGTCTCATTTCTTAGGGTTTTCCAGCTTGCCTCTGGTGAGGTTACAAACGCACAGACGGCAGGTAAAGACACGACTGATTCTTTCTTCCTTTCTGCCTAGCCTCTGTTATCCTTTGCGTCATTTTCTACAGTCGCCGTTGCTTATGAAAAGTAAGGAAGCAGGCAGTTGTTTGAGTGATGCTGCACTGTGCAGGATGCTGAAACACCGAAATTGTCATGTTTGCGCCTGTGTGGTTGAGATTCTTGGATTTTTGCATTGATTTGTTTGTGGATGCGCATATGGACATAAGAGGGAGGAGAGAAAGAAAAACAGGAAATTAGGAAACAGGAGTGTGTGTGTGTGTGTGTGTGTGTGTGTGAGAGAGAGAGAGAGAGAGAGAGAGAAACTGGACAAGCCGTGCGTCCGTATTTTTAAGACATGCTAAACCTCAGTATCTGCGCATATCACAGGGGTTTGTGGGATTAGGCTGGATGGATGTTCTGTCTAATTCTGTTCTCATTTCCTGTTAGTTATTACTCTCTGAGATCAAATTGTCTTATCTATATTTTTCGCTGCACCACTTTAACATCTTCTTGCTTCCTATATCAGAATCCCTGAAGTGAAGTACCGCAGCTTTGCGCACTCTCTGCCCCGAGCATTAGGGCCGTACTGCAGCACGCGCACGCACGCGCGCACACACAGAAATGTCGTGCATCATTTCCATTACGTAACTCCATTCGAAGTGGTCAGGAACTGAAATTTGCATACAAATCTTTCTGATTACAGAAGCCGTTGTACTGTCCGACGGGTACTCTGTTAATATAACATTGCACATGCAGTTATGTCGTTCCCTATGCAGTGCACTTAAACATGGGGAAGGGCGCCATTTGTGGTTCAGTCACTCAGATCGCTGAAATTGAAGCACAGCCGTGTTTGGTCTGAAGCAGTGATCATGTGATGTATACCAAGATGTTACGTTCAGCCATTTTGGTTGCGGTATGTAGATCGTACATCCTCGTCATATGTATTTGGTCGTTGGATGTTACGAGAACTGGCGGAGTCAGTCGTTAATGAATGCCAATACATTGCTTCCTTCGGGTGGTTCTTGTGTTTCCAAAGCTCTGGAGACGCCTGCCAAAGCTGTTTGCTGATCAGTGCTGCAGTTCCTCTCTCTTCTCTAGTCTGCGACATATGATCTGCACCACTTTGAGAAGATAACACATTTATCACACCGACTCAATATTTCATCCTGATCTGAGATCATAACCCTAATTTTAATGCTTGTTTAAAAAAGATGCTTAGTTTTAGAATCGTTAGAACCTTCTACACTTAAAATCTACAGTGCTGTCCATACATTATACACTGCCAGTCAAAAGTTTTTCAACACCTAGAGTTTCTTACCATTAATATTATCACCATTATTTCCACAGACCAAACAAAGTGATACAAAATGATTTGGAGTGCTACATCAGTGCCTGGGTGATAAAGATTTTGGCTTTTGACCTAGATTTAATATAAATTGTTCCAAAAGTTGATACTATAATGTGGGGACCACAAGTCTGAGACCACACTCAAAACTTAAAATCTGGGATTTATTTTTTTCATTTAAAATTGGAAATACACAGAAGGTTTTAGAATTCTGAAATATTTTAAACAAGAAATATATGTAATATTCAATATTATGCACTATTTCTAGGTCCCTATCTAAATGTAAGTAAATATGTGATATTGAGCATGCTAATTGCTTTGTAAAAACAAAGTCAGATTTCACTCATGCATGACAATTTCTTATATTGAAACACATGTTGAAACAACAGATGGATTGATCATAAATAGTACAGAATTTTTTGCACAAACTTGGAGTCCGTGCCAGCTTAAGTGCACACTGCCATTTGAGCAGAAAGTGGACGAATCAAATACTAAGAAACTCTGAAATTAATATAAATATTTTAAAGATTCTACTTTACATTCAAGTTGTCAATAATATCATTTGTAATGAAAATTGTTGTAATAAATTAGAAAAGAATGCAAAATAGAAACATTTTCACTAGTGTGCTTCCACTGTACATTTTCTGATGCACTTGAACGCACCATCAGTGATGTAACCTGGTGGGGTCATTGGGTGTTTCAGGTCGTTCAAATCTTTTCAATCTTTCATCAGACACCTTCTCCTAGGTGACCCAGCAGGGTTGATCAAACACAGACTTGTGTTCAAGTAGTACTTGCAGTCTGTGGTTTGCCACAGTCTTTGTTTTTTTTTAATAAAAATAGCAAATGAGTAACACATTTGCACATCTGTTTAGAATTTTCCGATATTAAGTGATACCTTCTGGAAGCCCCATCCTTCCCCAATCTCACGCTAGTAATTTTTTTTGTAGTTTTTTTTGTAGTACTCTTACTTTTTGTCAAGCTAAATGGAAAATGTTTTGAGTTCACCAAAATAGTCATAAACACATGCTCTTTGACCAAGGCCAAAGTGGGCCTTATGGGGAAAAAGCTTGAATACATATGCTCTACACCTTCAACAGGCATGCCACTGAGCATGCCAACCCTGTCTGTGGCATTCTAGACCCAAGTCTCTATAATTTTCACCCTTCTGCTTTTTGGCGTCCTCCATACTTTCTTCCCATAGGACAATCATGACAATTCATGACCACCTCAATGTTTCAGACACCAGAATAATATCTGTCCTATGGTTGGTCATAGCAAAATCATCTGGTAACTTGACTTGTTTTCCCAGGTCTACTTGTCAGTCTTTTGCTATTACTAGCATACCACTGCCGACTCTCACTGCAGACTAGCTCTTCCCTTTGGTCTGATGAGGACAGTGATCTGTCTTAGTGGACGGAGGAGTTTGCTAAGGTTATGGTAGAAACTAGAGATGATTTCAGCTACCACCTGGCTGTGATGCTGGTGGTAGCTCCCCTCTCCCAGGTCACTCAGGTAGCAGCTGAATACGTGGTCCAATGTACCTCTCCACTGGCACAGTGTGCATGCTGGTCTTTCCACTTTGTTCAGCAGATGGGGTTGGATGGGCTTAGTAAGAAAATAAAGCGCTGGATATTAACCAACCAGAGCTGTGATAATCTTGTCCAACACATGCTTCCCATCTCATTCATGCATGCTGCTGCCACATCCCTGTTATCCTGCAGCCTAGTCGACTGTGGAAAATAAAACCCTGTGGCAGGATGCAGTGCTGGTAAATCCATGCTTTGTACTTCCCTAGTAGACTCCAGCTCTTGGATAGAACATTGCACAGGTGCAGTGTATCTCGCGGAGCAGTTGTAAGTCTTCCCCAGGCCCTTAAGTGGTTTCTCAGAGCTGGGAACTCCTACACATGAATTCTCCACCTTTGGGATCCAGACACTCTCTATGAATCTTTAATGTTCAGCGACTTTTCCTCTCCTCCAGATAGTTCTTTTACCCCTTGGTCCTGGTACAGAGACAGAACATGTCCTAGACCTCCTTCCAGCTGGGTACCCTGCTGTGAAACAGTCAACAATCTGTCCTGGCAGATGAATTAAGGTGCCCAAGGCATGCTCTCGCTCTCTGGGTTATTGTAGGTGTTTTGGAGATTGTGGTCTATTGCCTCTTTAAAGCTGGCTAGTCTTCCACTGCCCTTTTGTCCAATCAGTTGGCTGGTAAGCTTGAATGGATTTAAAATGAATGCAACCTGTTTCTTTTACAGACAGAGTTTTTTAATCTAATAGAAACAATTCTTGATTAACCTAGGAATAGGTATATTAACAATCAAGAAATGTTTACGTTAGATTAAAAAATTCTGTCTGTCTTTGTGTTGGTCTAATCTGTTTCTATAGGATGTCCATTTTAAGTATCATTGCCAGGGAGATCCTGGACTCTCGAGGAAACCCCACAGTTGAGGTGGACCTGAGGACTGAAAAAGGTGACTGTTAGTATTTCTTAATACAGTAATAAAATTTTTCAACATATTTTTGCTGTGGCATAATAACTCTTCCATTTGATCTCTATCTCTCGTGCTCTCTCTATCTTCTTCTTTCTAACTAAAGGATTGTTTAGGGCTGCTGTTCCTAGTGGAGCATCTACTGGCATATATGAAGCGCTAGAACTCAGAGATGGAGACAAGAGTCGCTTCAAGGGGAAAGGTGAGTTCAACAAAAAGACCAGGTATTTTGGCTAAAATACTTGCAACTACATTTCATTTATTGTATTTTTTATTTCCATCATGTGTTCTTGATATTTTCTTAGGTGTACTCAAAGCTCTTGGCCACATCAACGACACTCTTGGACCTGCTCTAATTGAATCTGTAAGTGCACATCCATTGTGGATCAGACAATTATATTAACTTGAAAAACAATTAAGATCCTATAGAGAGCAGTGTGTGTCCTGTGTCTGTGTGTTGCAGCTGGAGGAACCACATGAGAGTTTTAAAGCTGTGTGTGTTAAGTGGTCTGGAATAGAGAGGCATACATTGTAGAACAGAAGATAACAGTTACACACATCAGAATTCAGTGACAGATGAAACATTAATTTAAAATGAATTAAATATAAATTTTTATTTTGAAAAATGTTTCTAAATTGAAAATCATTTTCACTGACATATTCTGAGCCAGGCTTTTAAGTGTACTTTTAAAGAGTATACTTAATATGAAAAATACACACATTTATTGTTAACACTTTATACATAATATATGTTAATTAAAATTATAATTAAGCTTATAATTTATTATATTTAAATAAATATTAAATAACATTCAAATTTAGTTGCACTCACATAAATCTAAGAATGTAAATGTAATTTGTAGACACAATTGATATTACTCTTGAAGTACATTTATAAATATATTGCATGGTGTACTGATCACATGTCACATACACTTCAGTTTTACTTACAGTATACTGCAACTAATATCCACTTAAGTAAATTTTAAGTTATATTTTTTAAAAATGCATTTAAGTGTACCTTTATAAACATTTAGAGTATACAATTATATAGAAAAACCTAAGCTCAGCCTTCAACTCAGTAGTCCAGTACCTAATCCACCGAGCTCTACTTCCCCAAGCGAAATTGTATGTTGATTGGGAACTGAATCTAGTACTGTAAACTATAGCAGTGTATGTTGCAATTAAGTTAACATAAACATTGGTAAGGCACATATGCTTTTAAATATACAGTACTGTGCAATAGTCTTTGGCACATGCAGAGATGCTTTCTTTACTGACATATAAAAAAAACTGTTAATTTTGTTCCAAATGTTATTGCTGGATAACAAACATTTGGAAATCTAAAATGTTTTTGTACTGATTCGATAATGTAGAAGTCATAAAATAAAAAAATCTGTAACAAAGTTTGTAAAAAAAACATAGGGTGCCTAAGATAGTACTGTATTTTGGGCTTATTGCTACACATAATACCTGATATTAAAGTTATATTGAAACTATTGTTAAGGTACCTGAGATGGAAGCAAGTGCAGGTGAGATTGACTCCAAAATGTGAGGATCAGGCAGAAGGCATAGTCACAAGTCAGGCAGTGGTCAGACAATCAGGCGAACAGTTAGTACGAGGCATAGGCATAGAATTGTTGTCAAAAAACAAAGCACAATATCCAAAAACCGAGTAAACTAAGACGAACACTAAGGCTTGGTTAACGACAGAGACGAGGCTGCTGAGCGTTTACTTCGTGAGCTAGTACTGTCTAATCGTTACCTAAATACTGTGTGTGTGGGATTGGGTGCAGGTGTCCGTGATTAGAACCCGGGAGAATGTGAGCGTGTGCATGTATGGGAAGTGTAGTCCTCCTCAGCCATGTTTGTAGTTTGTGTTGCACTCTGGGAATTGTAGTCGCTGGTTTGCTGCGATGTGACAACTACAATGCACTGATGTACATTTTGATTATATTTATTTATATTTTGTGTATTTCCAGAAAATACATGAAACATAAACCGTACTTTTAATATTCTTTATGTACTATAAGTGCATAAACAGTATATTTTATGTAAGTATGCTTCTTTTTCACAACGGAGATCATCAAGCTACAAAATATTGTCCAAAATGACAATACAGTTACAAAATGTAGTTTTGCCACAAGTTCATTATGCACTAACCATTGGTATTTATGTATTATATGAGACATTAAATTTAATCAGGAATATTACTTTTATGGTGTGATCTGTAGGGGCTCAGTGTGGTGGAACAGGAGAAACTGGACAACATGATGATTGAGATGGATGGCACGGAGAATAAATGTGAGCCATTGCAGTCACATAATGAACATTATAAGAAAAGACAAGACAATACCTCTAAGTGCACAGTAACATCAAATCCAACCACAAAATTGTGTGGAATTGTTAATATTATTTTGTTTTTAGTGAGGTCATGTCTATTCAGAATTTTTGAAAGAATTTTCTAGTGTCAGTGTTTGTAACAGTGTTTGTTACAGACACAGGAAATTGTTCAGGACAGTTTTCCATAACATGTTTTTTGTCTTATTAACTTAAGAGAGGTTAGCAAGGGAATAACTACTGCTATAATGTATGTAATAACAAACACTAACCTGTTTAGTGGATACATACAGGTGTTAAGGTCAGGTTCCCACATACTTTTTGCCATATAGTGCATGACTTGCCATTCTTTAATAAATAATATTTTGTCATTGTTGGCATATTACTGTTGTATAAGAACAATCAAATACTTTGGGATGTGCTGTTATTGCAAATATCCAATTATAGGGTGGTAATAGACCTCTACTTCATGTTGGGTTGTTTATTTGATTATTGTCCTGTAACTGCACCCTTCTTGGTTTTATTCCTTACATGGCATACATTAACATTCATGTCTATTCAAGAGAGTGAAATGTATATGTCTGTATCATTTACATTTACATTATTTGAAGTAATAAGTGTGAAGTCAGTTGTATTCATTATCTGTGTAATGATAATAAGAGCAATAGTTCTGTCTCTCCACAGCTCAATTTGGTGCCAATGCCATTCTTGGGGTGTCCCTGGCTCTTTGCAAAGCTGGAGCAGCAGAAAAAGAAATTCCCCTGTATCGCCATATTGCCGACCTGGCTGGAAACACAGAACTAGTGCTGCCAGTTCCTGTAAGATATTTAAAATTTACCTCATTATTCAATTAACTCAGTTATTCATTTAATTTATTCATGTATATTGTATGCAAGTACCTAACTGTTTTCGAGGACTAGTTGTGAATAAAGTTGAACACATAGCACATTGTTACACTTGAGTCCTAAGCCCTTTTCCCCACCTCTACTACTTCTTTTTATTTGATCAGTCTTTGTCTGTGTGCCCGTTTGCAGGCCTTTAATGTGATAAATGGTGGATCCCATGCTGGAAATAAGCTGGCCATGCAGGAATTCATGGTGCTTCCTGTTGGGGCAGAGTCATTTCGTGATGCGCTGCGTGTTGGGGCTGAGCTCTATCAGACTCTGAGAGGAGTGATCAAGGAGAAGTATGGACAGGATGCCACTAATGTGGGTGATGAAGGAGGTTTTGCCCCAAATATCCTAGAGAACAGTGAAGGTGTGTTATGTAGGTTTTTTTTTTTAGTTCATGTTTTATTTCAACATTGAATAAGCAAAGATATAAGAAACACTGTATTAGTTTTACCTGAATTTCTCTTACTTCCTTTATCCTTCTCAGCTCTTGAATTAATTAAGACTGCCATAGACAAGGCAGGTTTCACAGACAAGGTTGTGATTGGGATGGATGTAGCAGCTTCTGAGTTCTACCGTGATGGGAAGTATGACCTTGACTTCAAATCGCCTCCAGATCCTGAAAGAAACATCACTAGTGAGAAGCTCCTAGAGATCTACCAGAGTTTTGTCAATGACTTTCCAGGTACTGAATAATTAGCTAATGGAGTTTGTTTTGATTTATATTTCATCACATCTTTGCTAGATAATAAATAGACTATCAATTTAAATGAAATCGAGATATCTCTGTTACTTTTCATTTTTATTTATATACAGGTTAGCACTTGCCATCATCTTCAAAAGCACATTATTTAGTAATAATCATTTTAAATCATTTTAAAAATTATTGCATATCTTTTTTTAATGTTGATACTTTTTTGTTTTCTAATGAATTTAAGAAACCAAATTTTCATACTCCAGGTTAATAAAATATCCAATACTCAAGTTTGCTCCAACTGGAATTGGAATACTCCAAATTGATAAAGACAGTTGGAAAAAAACAGTTAATACTTTGCAGTTAGGATTCACTCCTCATTAACTTTCATTTATTTTATTTTTGGTGATATTCCTTTAGCATTACCATTCTTTTCCACCTACAGTGGTATCTATTGAGGACCCCTTTGATCAGGACGACTGGGCAGCATGGACCCGGATGACTGGTTCTGTGGGGATCCAGATAGTGGGTGACGACTTAACAGTAACAAACCCAAAGAGGATAGAGAAAGCAGCAGAAGAACGTGCTTGCAACTGCCTACTTCTGAAGGTCAACCAAATAGGCACAGTCACAGAGGCCATCCATGCGTAAGTCACAGTTGTCATCATATGGCTTCACAACACAGGCCAAACATCCAGCTTGCTTCAGTGTGGAGAGTTTACCTTTGGCACTTTGTAGAAATTTCTCAATATGGTTTGGTGTTGAGTCAGTTTAATGTGTTCCCTTTACTAAATTCTTCAGTTTGGTCAGTTACTGGCATTTAGGCCAGATATGAATTTTTTCCACTGAGTCTGTACATGCCCTTACTGACTGATCCCCACTGTTAAAATTAAGCTTTGTGGGAGTCCCTCAAAACATTTTTACACTGTGTTGTGGTATATGTACCCAAAATGTGGACCAACAATTAGTGCTAACCTCTATAAAATTTCTGTGACACTTCACAGTGGTGCAACTGCCTCTCACTCTCCTGGATTTCTGGGGCATGTCATTCATTCATCCAATAATGTTCACAGGTCAGGGGTGAAGGTATCACAATCTACCATTCAAAGAAGATGTCAAGTGCAGAAATATAGAGCCAATACCACAAGATGCAAACCACTCATCAGCAGTAAGAATCGGTAAGAAAGCCAGTTTGGAATTTGCAAAGAAATATCAGCCACAGAAGTTCTGGAACCAAGCTTAACCTCTATCAAAGTGATGGAAAGGACAAAGTGTGGAGAGAGAATGGATCTGCTCCAATGATCCAAATCAAAGAAGCTCATTGGTCAAGCATGGTGGAGGAGATGTCATGGCTTGGGCTTGCATGGCTGCTTCTGGCATGGGCTTACTAATCTTTATTGATGATTTACCTCAAGATGGTGGCAGCAGAATGAATCCAGAAAATTATAGGAACAATCTGTTTTCCAATTTACAGAGAAATGCACCCAATCAAATTGGAAGGAACTTTATCATGCAGCAAGACAATGACATAAAACACACTGCCAACTCAACAAAATCGTTTATCAGGGGGAAAGTGAAAGTGAAAGGTTTTAGACTTTCCAAATCAATCACCAGACCTGAAGAGGAGACTGAAGGGAGAAATCACCCCGAAACAAACAACAACTGAAAGAAGCTGCGCTACAAACCTGGAAAAGCATCACAAAATAAAAATGTGACAGCTGATCTATCGTCTCATTCATCTTTTGATCTCAAACCGAAACATCTTCAATGTGTAGCAAAAACCAAATAGAATTGCCCTTGTTGTTCCAATACTTTCAGAGAGGATGGTATGTATCCCTAATACTCTGGTTCCCTCAGGTTGTCTCTGTCCCTTTCTTTCTCAGGTGTAAGCTGGCCCAAGCCAATGGCTGGGGTGTGATGGTCAGCCATCGCTCTGGAGAGACAGAGGACACATTCATTGCAGATCTGGTAGTTGGACTCTGCACTGGACAGGTGGTGCTATTTCTAGACAATTATGACTTTTTAAATGTAAATTTTCTCCTATTTAACAAGTACAAGTGACAAACAATGGTGTAAACACTATGATAAATCTGACATAAAAATGTTTGACAATGAGGCTCCCGAATCGCGCAACAGAGAAGTGTTTGCCCGACTGTGGGTGGGGGTTTTAGAATGATATATTGGCTGTAGAGTGCAGGGATGAGCTTATGTCTTTCCCCTGTCTATCAGTGCAACCTTAACCAATAATGGATGTATGTGAACTTATGTATGTGGAAGAAGAATGATAGCACTTTCCTCTGAGTGTGTTGCCCTGTTATGTAGCACGAGCAGCAGCCTGAAAAGATGCAGCAGCTGGCTTCTCATGTATTGGAGAATGCACGTGTTTGTCCTCACCCTCACTGGTTTATGTGATGTCATGTGATGGGGAGAGCTGGGTAATGGCTGGGAATTTTAGTTTTTTAGTTCTCTATATAATAAAGGCCCAAATAATTATATATACATTATGTATATATAAAATAAAAGACCTCTATATTTAGGACCAAAATTACAGTAAGGTCAGTGTGTATTACAATACAAAAACAAGTTAGATTAGATGGTTTATTATATGTCAGATTTACTCACTCTTTACCCTTAGGACTTTCATCTTATCATGCACTGAAATAGATAATAATATGTTCCAAACAGTAGAGCAGACCAAATATGAATTACAAAACTTCCACTCGGTACATACTGCTAACTTGGTGTTGTTCCTGTCAGCTTACTCTTTTTTTTGTGCTGTCCCAAAGAAAACAATTACAATCATTTGATTATAATGTCTTTTCATTATTATCATAATGTCTCTGTAAAACGACATGACTGTGTCAGCTAGCCAGACAAAATTACTTACAAAAAATTATTTACTCACCCTCAAGCTGTTCCAACCCTGTATGGTGTTTTCAGTGTAACACAAAAGGAGAAATTTGAAGAAAGTTTCACACAGCTATTCAGAAAAGCAGTCCATATAACACAAAGCTCTCATATGGCAACTTGGAGTATAGTTTTTATGGCACCTTAATAGTGTACCTTTAAAGCGAAAGTATTCGGCCCCCTTGAACTGTTCGACCTTTTGCCACATTTCAGGCCTCAAACATAAAGATATAAAACTGTAATTTTTTGTGAAGAATCAACAACAGGTGGGACACAATCATGAAGTGGAACGAAATTTATTGCATATTTAAATTTTTTTCAACAAATAAAAAACTGAAAAATTGGGAGTGCAAAATTATTCAGCCCCCTTTAGTTAATACTTTGTAGCGCCACCTTTTGCTGCGATTACAGCTGTAAGTCGCTTGGGGTATGTC